>JANHZU010004450.1:92694-103691 GCA_032468055.1 Acrochordus granulatus
TTCTGATTAAATTTTTTGCTCGTCCTGCGGGTTTCTCGCCTTGTGAGTTACTCGTCCTGTAAGGCACCACTGTATTACATATAATTATATATTATATATATTTATATATATTATATATATATTTAATATATGTAATCCCAAAAAATATCTACTGTTCCAGAAGTCCAGTGACAATTATGTATCTTAAAACAAATAAACATCTTGTTCATCCTTGTCAATCTTTCATGTCATTTATTTATGTACTGCATGCCAGATGTTTAGCTAGCCTCATATACTATCCACAAAGAAGATATTAAAATCTATATTACAATTTAGGGAATTGAAGCTGGAAAAAGTAAGATATTGAAACCAGAGTCAATATTATGGAAGTGGGATTGGAAAGCAGTGGCCACCAAGATTTTATCCCATGGTCCTATGCTATTATACCAGTTTTCCTCAACCTATTGGCCAGATGTCCTACCCTTCTGTATCTTACTGGCCTTCTGAAAGGCCAGTCTTGTTTATTCGGAAGCATTTAAGAACATGAAGGATTAGCCTCCCCATCCATCCTCCTAATGGGTGATATGTATATTCATGATATTACAAATTTCCTACAGGATTTGATATTTTTAACTTTGGTGATTTGAAAAGCAGTCAGATCCTACTAGAATGCCTTAGCAAATGCAGACCTATTTATTTACATACAGTGAGCAAAAGCAAAGAAAAGCTCCTGTGCTCAGCTGCATATTTCCTTCTTCTGTGGTCTTATTACTCAATTTCTATATTTCTTCATCACCTTTTAAAAACATTCTTACTGGAAGAAGTAAGCACCATAACTGTAATGTACAAGTTTTGTGAGAAAACCCCCCCAGCTTTCATCCCTGTCATTTCCTGGTGGGATTGGAAAAAATTATCAGCTAAATTTCTGGAGAACTTGGTTACTTGATGACTGGCTTAGACAAACTACAGACTGGACATTGGTAAACTACAACTAGGCCAATCAAAGTTTAACTTAGCATGCTAGACAAATAGTTTATCATTTAAAGTGCAGTGTGAACACAGAATAGAGGTGCGCCCTCAACTGACAACCATATTTGGGACCAAAACCTCTGACATAAGCAATGCAGTTCTTAAGTAAGTTGCACCTGATTTTATGTCATTTTTTGCTGCAGCTATTAAGCAAATCATCATGGTCATTTAGTATATCACATGGTTGTTAAGCAAATCTGGCTGTTCTCATTGTCTTTGGTTGTTGGGAGCCCCCTGGAAAGACTGCAAATGATGATCATGTGACCCTGGGACACTCCAATTGTTGTAAATACATGCCAGTTGCCAAGCACCTGAATTTTCATCATGTGACTGCAGGGACTTGTGACAGTTGTAAGTGCAAGAACCAATGATAAGTAACTTTTTAAAGCACTTTTATACATCTGAATGATTCTTAAACAAATAGACATAAGTTGAGGACCACCTGTAAGCTGAATACATTATTGTTAACCAATGGTATGTAGGAATCAAAAAGGTAGACATTTCTTTTTAGTGTTTTAGTAAAAGGCAAGTTTCAAATAACGTGAAGAAACCTGCACAGATGCCATGTCAATGGTCAATTATTATGCCATTATTATGTCAATTATTATGCCATGTCAATGGTCAATTATTAGGAATCAACTTCAAGTGGAAGCTTTTTTTTCTTTTTACTTTTTTCAGCTTATATTTTATAACTTCTTAACAAGTGTAATAAGTATTTTGCTCTTAATATTTTCTTTAAGAAAAATAACGTTGCCCAGAATTAGCCATTACTTGTTGTATTTTGGCAGAATAATCTTGGCATGTCCTGGAGAAATCAAGAATAGGGCAGGAGAGGCTGCATATAGCTTACTAACCATATAATCATCATCCCTGTAGTACAAAACATT
Source organism: Acrochordus granulatus (assembly GCA_032468055.1). Taxonomy (NCBI): domain Eukaryota; kingdom Metazoa; phylum Chordata; class Lepidosauria; order Squamata; family Acrochordidae; genus Acrochordus; species Acrochordus granulatus. Next base: position 94,590 of record JANHZU010004450.1, read on the forward strand.
TCCTATACTAAAGAATAAGAAAGGATTTTTTTGAAATAGTTTCCTCAAGTCATGTTTGCTATTCAACCAGAACTATGAGATTAGCAAGACAGATTGTTTTGAAGAAATTGAACTTTATAGTCCCAATCATCTCCCGATCACTTTATTTCTACCAGGGGAGAATTGAGAAAAAGACTGACAGAGAAAGAAATTAAAAAAAAAAGAATCCAAAACATTTAAATTGTTGTCTGTAGAGAATGCAAAATAAATGCATTTCCACTGACTTCAGTACAAGAGCCTTCAGATTCGCACTGTAAAATTTGGGATCCAGCAATCACCACCCTAAAATGTATTAGCATACATGACTGATTTGACTGAGACTTGAGTGAGCTTCGCTTTTCTCTGCAGAAGTAACAATAAAATGTCTTTTTTGTCCTATATCACCACGCCATCTAAACTTGTAGGTGGGCGTGCTATCAAAAGACAGTCTCGGTCACCTCTATTGAATACTCACTTTCAGTTCGTAGGCCTACAGTTGTTATAATCGATGAACCGTATGTGTGACAGAGGGTTGTATTTGTTCTGGCTAGGTTTTTAGGCAAATAACAAAGGCTGGTCACAAGTACAGTACTGAAATTTTGTAATGATGCTGTAGAAGAAGCCGCACAAAGACCATCAATTGATTCTACAGTCTGAAACTGATATTCCATATACGTCTGCTTCATATTCCAGGTATAATTGACCTTGATTTCTCGCTTGCCCAGTTTGGGAGGAGCTTCTTTTCAGATGTGAGCATTTGTGTGATCCAGTAACAAGGATTGCTCCGATAAGAGGCCAAATTAGTCATTCCCCAAATCCAGCTATGGTATTTTACACAAGCAAACTCCTAACTATTTTTAATGTTCGTTTTCCTTTTGGCTGACTGTTTGGCACCACTCTAATCAGGTTCTCAAGACTGAAAATATTGAATGGGAATAGGATGTACAGAAGATGTCCATCCTGTTTCAGGTAAGTAAAAGCTGGTGCTATAATTGCCCAAGGTCATTTTGAGGCTTTGACTAAAGCAGAGCATTGCTCATCATTATGTTAAAAATAAGCACACAGCTCACTTGTTAGGAAATATGGGTATCCTGTGGCTTCTTCTAAGAGATTCCTTATCTCTCTGGCCAGCATGTAGTGGACATCTTGTGCCAGCCATTCTGTCTTCCTAACCCAATTCTTCCAGTTCATCATTGTAAGAACAGCAAGTTACAGAATAGATTCCTGTGTTTATTTTTCCAACATCCCTTTCCCATCTTTTTTTCCTTATGGTAATGACTTTCAACTTAAAAACTCAAGAACTATCATGTTACTAATCTTAGTGAACCATTCTGGGAATTGTTTTGGTTAAAGAACAGGCTAAACTGATGTAAAGAAATAACCTGTTGAGCTTGCGCTCCCTTTCTAAACTTTAGAAGTATAATCTGCTAGCTAATAAACTCTTCTGAATGTGTCAAACAGATTCAATTTTCTTTAAGATTAAAAAACATACATTCTTAGAATGATGGAGCCACTATTAGAAGTTCTCTTTGATGTGGGGGTAGGCAGTCTTTTAAAGGGCTCATAGTGGTGTGAGTGGTTAAGATGCTGGGCTTGTCAGCCAGAAGGTAAGCAGCTCAAGTTTGAGACCCAAGCGCCACCGCATAATGGGATGAGCTTCTGTTGTCTGCCTAGCTCCTGCCAACCTAGCAGTTCGAAAGTATGCAAAATGCAAGTAGATGAATTGGTACTGCCTAAATTAGTGGGAAGGTAACAGTGCTCCATTCACCTTGGTGCATAGTCATGCCAGCCACATGACCATAGAAGCGTCTTCAGACAATGCTGGCTCTTTGGCTAGGAAATGGAGATAAGCCCACCCCCTAGAGTCCCCTAGGCCCCCTAGAGTCGGCCAAATCTGACAGGGGAAGATTTTTTAGGCAATCTTTTACTCTTAGGAACCACATGGGGATTTCATGGAAAAAGGGACTGAAGCCAACCAAAAGTGAGATCTGAGTCCAAAATGACCAGGGACACCTAGTTTCTGACATCTCCATTTTATATTTTTGAAAATCCTCTTTTTTTTCTCTTCTACCTTCTGGCATTTTTTTCTTCCTGCCACTTAGGCTTCAGGGAAACAGCTGCTCAAATGGAACTTTTCCTCAGAACTTTTGGAATTAAAACAAGATTTGTAAGTTGTTCAATATAACAACGGTGTATTTACTCAGAACTGAGTAATTTTATTTTTCTATTAAAATCATTCCAAAAAATATTTATTAATAAATATTAAATAAAATAGGCATGTAAACAGAATAAAAATGTTATCCTGCCAGTCGTGACCAACTCTAGGATGCAGTGCTCATCTCCGTTTCTAAGCTGAAGAGCCAGTGTTCATCCAAGGATGCTTCCATGATCATGTGACCAGCATGACTAGATTCCCAAGGCACATGGACACTGTTATTTTCCCTGCCAGTAGGCAGTAACTGTTTATCTACTCTTGTTTGCACACTTTTGAACTGCTAGGTTGGCAGGAGCTGAGGTGAAACAACAGGAGCTCACCCTGCTGCACAGCAATGCCAGGTCTTGAACTCAGGCCACTGACCTTCCTGCTGGCAAGCCAAGCTTAACCACTTGTGCCACTGCACCTTTATAAAAAGAATAGATGCCTTTAAATATAAAAAAGTTGAGACTGACAAATTATCAGTTCATTTACTGACATTATTAGAGCTCATTCCAATTACAACACTTGGAGAACCAGACTTTGGCAAATTTCTGGAATCCTCTGTAAATTATTTTGTTATAATTCAGCTATTTCAATGGAATTATAGTATGTACAGTGTTTGTAGCTTCTCTCTAGTCTTATACAGTATATTGAATTCATATTTTGGGTAAGTCTTTTGGAACTGGGCACCCTTTGGTAACCTGAAGAAATTGTTGACTATTCTAACAATATAATTTACTGTGACACTACAATTAAAGAAGGAAAAGAAGGATAGAAATTTATAACCAAACAATACTAAATGTTTGAAGAACTAATTTCTAACTGCCATTTTCTTGAAAAAAAGTACAAGCTCAGACTGATAAAGAATTCAGGGTTGTATTATAATCAATCTACATGAGGCAGTTTTGGTTCATCTCCATAAGGTATTTTGTCAGTGAAAGTGACTGGTGTGTCTCACTAAAATATAAAAGCAATACATTATTAATTTTTCAATATATACTCAAACATTTGGAATTTGTCAATTGCCAAAGAGCAATTAATAAGTTAAATATAATAATGCATTCCCCCAGTGAGGCACTACCTTGGCACAGTTGTGGGGCTTGTGTGCTGTGAAGAAGATAAGACCTATGCCAGAGGTTCAACCATACTGGACAGATTTCATCAAAGGAACCAGACAAAGAGTGTCTCACTCCCATAAAAAATATGATGAGATGTAATTTACAGAAACCCATATTGGCTTGGTTGTTGCCTGGATCAACAAAGACCACACTAGATGTTGGAGTTCCTGGACATAGTGAAAGATGAGATACAGGACTCTGGAGAAGGAAATGGCAACCCAGTCCAATTCCTTGCCAAGAAAACCCCATGGCAGTAACAAAAGGCTAAAAATATGATGCTGGAAGATGAGCCCCTCAGGTCAGAAGATGATAAATATGCTACAGGGGAAGAGCAGAAGGCAATTACAAGTAGCTCCAGAAGGAGTGAAGTGGCTGGGCCAAAGCCAAAAGGATTCTCAGTTGTGGAAGGTGAAAGGAAAGTCCAATGCTGTAAACAACAATATTGCATAGGAACCTGGAATGTAAGGTCTATGAATCAAACTGGATGTGGTCAAACATGAGATGGTGAGATTGAACAATGATATCTTTAGAATCAGTGAACTAAAACAGATGGAAATGGGCAAATTTAATTCAGATGTCCACTATATCTACTACTGTGGACAAGAATCTCTTAGAAGAAATGAAGTAGTCATCATAGTCAATAAAAGACTGAGAAAAGCAGTACTGGGGTACAATCTCAAGAATGACAGAATGATCTCAGTTTGAATCCAAGGCAAACGATTCAACATCACAGTAATCCAAGTCTATGTCCCAAATGATGTTGAAGAGACTGAAGTTGGTCATTTCTATGAAGGTGTACAACACCTTCTAAAACTTAACCAAAAAAAGATGTAATTTTCATCATAGGGGATTGGAATGCTAAAGTGGGAAGTCAAAAGAGAACCGGAATAACAGACAAGTTTGGCCTTGGAGTACAAAATGAAGCAGGGCAAAGGCTAACCAAATATTGTCAAGAGGACAAGCTGGTCATAACAAATAAAATTTTCCAAGAACCCAAGAGGTCACTCTACACATGGACATTATCAGATGGTCAACACCAAAATCAGATTGATTACATTCTTTGCAGCCAAAGATGGAGAAGCTCTACACAGTCAGTAAAAACAAGATCTGGAGCTGACTGTGGCTCAGATCATAAGCTTCTTATTGCAAAATTTAGGCTGAAATTGAAGAAAGTAGGGAAACCCCTAGGCCATTCAGGTATGACCTCAATGATATCCCTTATGAATATACAGTGGAGGTGAGAAATAGATTTAAAGGAATAGATCTGGTAGACAGAGTGCCTGAAAAACTATGGACAAAGGTGCGTAACATTGTACAAGAAGTAGTTATGAAAACCATCCCAAAGAAACAGAAATGCAAGAAAGCAAAGTGGCTTTCTCATGAGGCTTTAGAAATAGCTGAGGAAAGAAGGAAAGCAAAAGGCAAGGGAGAAAGGGAAAGATATATCTAACTGAATGCGGATTTCCAGAGAATAAGAAGGAGAGGTATAAAGGCCTTCTTAAATGAACAATACAAAGTAATAGAGGAAAACAGTAGATTGGGAAAGACTAGAGATCTCTTCAAGAAAATTGGAAATATCAAGAGAATGTTTCATGCAAAAATGAATATCATACAGGCAAACATGGTCGGGACCTAACAGAAGCGGAAGAGATTAAGAAGAGGTGGCAAGAATACACAGAAGACCTATATAAGAAAGATCTAAATGTCCCTGATATCCATGATAATGTGGTCACTGACCTAGAGCTGGACATCATGGAGTGTGAAGTCAAGTGGGCCTTAGGAAGCATTACTAACAACAAAGCTTGTGGAGATGACAACATTCCAGCTGAACTATTAAAAATCCTAAAAGATAATGCTGTTAAAGTGCCATACTCAATATGCCAGAAATTTGGAAAACTCAGCGGTGGCCACAGAATTGGAAAAGATCAGTTTATATTCCAATCCCAAAGAAGGGAAATGCCAAAAAATATTTGAACTATCATAAAATTCTGCTCATTTCACATGCTAGCAATGTTATGTTCAAAATACTACGTGCTAGGCTTCAGCAGTATGTGAGCCAATAATTACCAGAATTACAATCTGGGTTTCGAAGAAGTAGAGGAACTAGAGATCAAATTGCCAATATTTGTTGGATCATGGAGAAAGCAAGGAAGTTCCAGAAAAACATCTACTTCTTCTTCATTGACTATGCTAAAGCCTTTGATCACAACAAACACTGGTAAAATTCTTAAAGAAATGGGAACACCAGACTACCTTACTTCTCTCTTGGGAAACTTGTATGAGGATCAAGAATCAATAGTTGGAACCAGACATGGAACAATGGATTGGTTCAAAATTGAGAAAGGAGTACAACAAGGTTGTATATCGTTCACCCTGCTTATTTAACTTATATGCAGAGTGCATCGTGCAAAATGCAGGCTGGATGAATTTCAAACCAGAATTAAGATTGTTGGGAAAAACATCAACAATCTCAGATCTGCAGACGATATCACTCTAATGGCAGAAAGTGAAGAGGAACGAAAGAGCCTTTTGATGAAGGTGAAAGTGGAGAGTGCAAAAGCTGGTTTGAAACTCAATATTAAAAAAAACTAAGATCATGGCATCCAGTCCCATCTCTTCCTGGCAAATAGAAGAGGAAGAAATGGGAACAGTGACAGATTTACTTTCTTGGGCTCCAAGATCACTGCAGATGGTGGCTGCAGCCATGAAATTAAACGATGCTTGTTCCTTGGGAGGAAAGCTACAGTAAACCTTGACAATTTGTTAAAAAGCAGTGACATCACCTTGCCGACAAAGGTCCATTTTGTCAAAGCTATGGTTTTCCTGGTAGTGATGTATGACTTGAGATTTGGACCTTAAGGAAGGCTGATCCTGAAGAATTGATGCTTTCAAATTGTGGTGCTGGAGAAGACTCTTGAGAGTCCCTTGAACTGCAAGGAGATCAAACAAGTCAATTCCGCAGTATCGTATTGACAGCATCATCTGCTGACTTGGTTTTTCCAATAGGCAAACTGCAGATGGTCCAGCAGAGGATCTTTGATGACTTTCAGATAGACCAGCACCAGTCTCTCAAATATCTTCATGGCTGTGGATGGAAATCAACCCTGACTGTTCTTTGGAGGGACAGATACTGAAGCTGAAGCTCAAATACTTTAGCCACATAATACTAAGAGAGGGCTCACTGGAGAAGACTGTGATGCTGGGAAAGATTGAAGGCAAAAGGAGAAGAGGATGGCAGAGGATGGAATGGTTATATCATTGTAGACATTATGTGGCATGGATTTGGGTGGATTTGGAGGCAGTGCAGGAGAAGAAGGCCTGATGTACTGCATTCTATGAGGTCGTGAAGAGTCAGACATGACTGAGCGACTGAACAACAACAATAACACATTTCTCTGATTTAGAAGCAATAAGCCAAACAGCTCTTTTCTTCACTTGGCAACAAATTGTGAGCAAGTAAATTAATGTCATCTTATGCCAACACAAGAGTGGGAAAGAGATTGTTCTAAAATAAATATACTGTAAAATGCATTCACACATCCTGGATTGATTACCAGGAAAGGAAAGATACATATGGTGAATAATAAATAATATGTATTTCCAAGAATGGATGGGGGAGCATTTCCTCCAATCTTAAAATAAGTGTTTAATTGATTTTGATGATCCAATCTGTCTTCAGATTTCATGTAATTCTGGAAAAATAATCTCAGGCATTACAAAGTGCCTCCAGATTTAACCACAGGATGAAAGTTCTCCAGTACACAATTTCCTGTCCAATTTTACGATGTCAGTAGCATTAGTAACCAGAAGCTAATAATGCCAATAGAAATACAGATGAGAATTCCTTTTTTCATCCTCTGACAATCAAAGTATAAGAATAACTTCATATAGACAGAAGTGATTATGCAAAATGGGTGAACTTGATAATCATAGAATCATAAGGCTGTAAGAGGCCTTGGAGGCCTTCTAATCTATCTCCTTGCCCAAGGCAGGAGTCCTTATACTATCCTGGACAAATGGTTGCCCACTTTTTTCTTGGAAACCTCCAGTGATAGAACACCACAATTCCCAGGGAGTAAGTTGATCCACTGCTTAATAGTTCTCACTATCAAGAAATTCCTCCTGACATTTATATTATAAATACTATTGCACATAATATTGCACTGATCCCTGAATATTGCAGGTAAAAGGTGCAGATAGATTGTGATGCAGAAATATGGAATGATTGGCTTTATTATTTGGCAGTTGCTATGATGAAGCTGCTTTGTTGTGAACATTATAGATAATCTAATTAGGGTATCCATAGAATCACTTCAAATTCATTTCAAATTAATTTGGGGCACATGAGATTTCACACAGACATTGCATGTGAGTAAGAATTCCTCATTCTGGATGAATTTCATTCTGTCGCCTGAAAGACCTTAAAGTACTGGTCAAAGTGAGTTGTAGACATTGTAAAATCAGTTTGAATTAACTGATTTAATACTTCCACGTATTTGAAGCATGCCTGATGATGTGCAAAATCAGCTATAATTCAGTGGGTTGTGGAAAATTGTTAAGAATCTAGTGTTTTAGGTTGTGGAAAAATTGTTCCATGATTGTCTCTCCCAAATAGATTTGGTCTTCTCCTTGCGTATTTACCAAAAAGGTTAAAAATATTCCCATCATATGCAAAGTCTGAGAAGTAAAATGATTGCTGTCCCCAGACACTGGAATACCTTGCTTCCTGAGACTGTAAGTGATTTTTCACCATAAGTTGAAAGAACAATCCAAGAGATGTGCCCATAACATTTCAAGATCAAAACTCTTAAAGTTGCAAATTGGAATAGGTCTTTCAAAGTCAGAACAAGATTGAATATTTTGATCTTGAAATATTTTGCACACTTTCACAAACCAACTAAGGTATTTCACTTATATACGCTGTTGCAGATACACTAGTGCATATTGTTCTGGGCAGGATTGCTGCTGTTTTCAACAATGGCATAAACTGTTTAGTCCCTATTGATGGGTCCTTCTGATGGAAATTCAATTTCTTTGGTAAATAAAATCAAACACAGACTAAACAAATACTTGTATGAAAGTCATGTGCTTCCTGAATATTGCTGTCAGAGATAACCTTTGTCTTCCTAAATCCATTAGGAGGTGGAGAAAAAGAATGCTGATCAAATTTGCTGGTGACACAACATTACATAGGATAGTTAATATTGTAGAAAATAGAAATAAAAATTGTTTTGGTAAGTCAGAGAATTGTGTTTTGAAGATAGCTGATCAAAATTTAAGAGAGAAATATAAACTTCTTCACTTTGGAATTAAAAACGGAGGAGGGGGAAATACCTGGTTGGAAATGTCATTTGTGAAAGAGTTCTTGCAACAGCTATTAATCACAAAATAAATATGAGTCAGCAGTGTGATAAAAAAGACAAATATAATTCTAAGTTGCATCAACAATTACATAACTTTCAGATTGTGGAAAGTAATTGCAGCATTTTATTCTGCCTACTTTGCAGAGACATCACCTTGCCAACAAAGGTCCATACAGTCAAAGCTATGGTTTTCTCAGTAGTAACGTATGGCTGTGAGACTTGGACCAAAAGGAAGGGTGAGCATTGAAGAACTGATGCCTTTAAATTGTGATATTGGAGAAGACTCCTGAGAGTCCCTTGCACTGCAAGGAGATCAAACCTGTCAGTCCTATAGAAAATCAACCCTGATTGCTCATTGGAGGGACAGATATTGAAGCTGAAGCTCAAATATTTTGGCCACTTCATG
>JANHZU010004450.1:103791-114146 GCA_032468055.1 Acrochordus granulatus
TGATTGCTCATTGGAGGGACAGATATTGAAGCTGAAGCTCAAATATTTTGGCCACTTCATGTGAAGAGAGGACTCATAGGAGAAATCTGTGATGTTGGGAGAGATTGAAAGCAAAATGAGAAGGGGAGGTCAGAGGATGAGAAGGTTAGATTAGCATTTGGATGTAATGGGCATAGATTTGGGTGGACTCCGGGAGGCAGTGGAGGACAAGGAGACCTGGTGTGCTGCATTCCATGAGGCTGCAAAGAGTTGGACACGACTGAGTGACTAAACAACAACAGTTCTGCCTGGTTTAGAGAATACTTGAAGTACTGTATGTTGTGTTCTGTTTATTTCATTTTAAGAAGGATTCAGAGAAAGAGAAAGGAGGTTCAAAGGAAGACGATGAGGATGTTCAGGGAAATAAAAACAAATTCCGAAGAAAAGAGATTGAAAGAATGACTAAATTTTAGTCTTCACAAGAAAATATTGATAGGTAGGGATAAGAAGGTGTTGAATAACGCTTTTCAGTGATGGCTGTCTCAAAAATCAGAAAGGATGCCAAACAAAGGAAGATCAAGATCTATTTTCCCTTGTTAAGCAGTGCAGGACAACAAATAATGGATTTAAGTTATCAATGGAAGGCTGCAGTTGAATCTTCGCAAAAACTTCCTGATAAGTAGAAAATTTGACAATGGAACCAATTATCCAAGTGGAGATGAACTCCACAAATTTATAAGTGTTCAAATAGAGTAGGGGTCCTTGACCTAGGGTCCATGGACCCTTAAGTGGTCAATGGATGGGTTTCAGGGGGTCCATGAGGGTCAGATAAAAAATAACATTTGCATTCACTATACAGCCTATGTTTCTGGGGAGGGGGTCCATAGTTTTTGTCAGATTCTTAAAGGGGTCTGTGACTCAAAGAAGGTTAAGAACCAATGAAATAGAAGGTGAAGAGCCATCTGTTGAATTTGCTTGAAACTGAATTCCTGCACAGAGCAAGAGGTTGAACTCAAGAATCCTGTGATCCCAATAGTGAAAAATCTGTAGCAATTGCTAATTGCTCATCAGGCACAGTTTAAGGTGTTGAGTTTTAAAGCCCTAAATGCCTTTGGGACACACATTGCATCACCTCTTCCATAATGATTTTCTCCAGCTGTTAACATCTGCCGCAAAAACTCTTTGTGGGAAGTTTCTGCATACTGCTGGCAAAGACAGACAGCATCACACTCTGTTGCTTCTAGTCTTTAATGCTTATATTAGTTTTAATTTGTTTTAACATTTTATATAACCCCTTTTTTAATTGTTAGGCTTCTTTAATACTCACCAGAGTGGAAAGGTGAGGATGTAAATAAGATAGGTATTATTTCCAAAAACCAATTCACAAATGATATTTTTCCTAAGTAATATTTTCTTCTTATGTGGAAACATGAATTATATAAAAAGTTATGTTTATCCATGGGCAAATTAATGTCTAGTTTGGCTTAATTAAAGATTCTGGTTTTCTGTTATGTTTGCTCTCTACGAAGTGAGAGGGTCCGTGCTTTACAATCATGACAAGAGTCACATGGGAAATTATGTTTTCAGCACTTGGAGTAATCTTTACTTTTGTCCAAAGATGCTAAGGATTACTGATGCCAAGAATGACTATGTGTTCTGCCCAAAACTTCTATCCTGTGAGTGATAGGTCTCATGACTAATATGGACCAATTTTTCAGTTTCTTGCTTCATCCTTATGCTTATTTTTCTGTAAAATCTTGCCCAATGAAAATGCCTGGAAATACTTGCATTATTTTTCAAGCCACATTGGTTGAATATCTTCTAAACATATTACCAACTATGCTGCATAAAATCACATCTCATAAAAAAGTAACAAGAGCCTAAATCAGACCTAAGTGCTGTGTAATGCAGCATCCTATTTCAAACCATCAAAAATATAGGCTATATACAGCACATGTTTATTTTATGTTTTAATTTTTTGTATTATTTTGGGATGGTAGTGTAGGCAGTGGAATTAACATATGGACTGACATTAAACTAAATACTCAGACTTTTTCCCCACAACAAATTATATATATATACAGTAGTTTGACATTTGTTTTGCACATAGATTATATTCTGGCAGAATTATACAAAAGGAGCCGAGCAACCTTTTTACTTGCTGCTGTCGAAGATTTAAGCAGGTATAGCAGCTCACAACAACAAAAGGTCAGCATGTTCACCTCTGCAATTCCTCTTGCATTCCTGGAATTCTAAAAAGGCAGAAGTTGAAAGAATTCTCTTCTATGGTAAATAATGTCTCAGCCAAGTATCTGCTGGGTGATTTATCTTCTTTATACAAGTTAACTTTCAACAGAGAGAATGAAAAGAAGCACACTATTCCTCTAAACAATGCTCAGTTCTTGAAACAGGTCAAGATGTAAGAGGGGTTTTTTGGTATCGGCTGAATCAGGGTGTTAACATAATGGCTTAGCTAAGTTTAAAGTACAAAGTAAAGTACATCTTGTATTCACTGCTCCTGCCAGCAAGCCAGATGTGGCCTTTTGCAGAATATTCCATTACATTCAGACTTTTGTTTTAGAGTTAGCAGTCCATGCTTAGCATTCCACAGGTTTAGCATGTTCATTCCATGTCTCATTATTTTGTTCTGCCACCACTACTTTGAGAGGCTTTTATTTCTGTGATTTGATTTCTTTCAAGCTTCACATTACAGTATATTTATTGTATTTTATTTATTCATCACATTTCTAAACCGCCCATCTCACCTTACAGTACATATGGATGTTCCATTTTGGATACTTATAGGGCAGTCTTATGGTTTTTTTTTCAGAAATAAATCCCACTAAGTTCATTACACATTATGCATTGGTAGAAAGATCAAGAATCCACACATTGATCTTGCAATTAGTATATAAAACCAAGGCTACTCCATTGGGCTGAAAAAATCCAAACTACTATTAGATAACAGCAAGATATTGTATAGAAGCCCTTACACTTTTCTGCCAACTAGTGGTTGTCTTGATTTTTGCAGCCTAGATATGGTAGCCCTAGTAAGACAACCATTCAAAGCATCTCTATTACTTTTCTTTGAAAAGAAGGGGAAGCATTAATGGTACCATAGCCCTACATTTAGCAATCTTTTTTCCCTGAATCTATCCTGTCTACTCAAAGTTTTTGAGAGTAGGTGTAAGTGGAAAATTCTGCTGAGTTTATGTATCATAATAATCCTTGGTTTGATTTAGCCTTGATTTGTTGAACAAGTCATAATAGTCATGCTGTCAGTGTAATCTGTGCTTTACCAAATTCATCCAAAACCCACTGACTCATATATCACATTTAGCCAAAACCCACTGAACTTTGTACAATATCTAAATTCAACAAGTATGTTATCTCTACTGAACCCCCAATACCCATAATATTTCAAGGACCTATGGTTATGGTAGGTTAATTCAGATTCTTGATTTATATCACATGTGCATAAGATATGTTATTTCTCCATAAACTGTTGCATTAAACAATTGCCTGGCATTTGTAAAATGATAAATGTCTCCCTTCTAATAAGGAGGAAAGCCTCTAACCTATCCATGTGTCCGTCCATCCATCCACCCATCTTCAATTTCTCATTCCAAGAAAAATACTTAAATTTCTCTAATTATTTGCTATTTTAAGCTAATCATTTGTCCATGTCAGATTAGACAAAGATCTGTCCTTTTCAGATGTGCACACCCACCCGTGCCATAATCTCAGGGCCACACTTTTTGTTTTATCATTGGTGAATAGACCTAGAAGTTCACAATGTAGGCTGCCATTTGTTCTCCTGTCCTCTCCTCAAAAAGCAATATGGATCACAATAACCATTGCTTATCAACTGCAATGAGATTCTGTTTTAAAGATGCAGTGTACTAGTTTGCAATTTAAACTTTTCTAAGCAGAACTTATTGTAGTAAAAAGAGAGTTGGCAGAATATTAGCTCCAGGACCTCTAGTGACCAGGGAGAAGCAGCTTCTTCTTATTTAGCCTGATTTTTCCTTTTCCTCTTGATTTGAATGATTATCCTTTTCTTTCTGACTCTCTCAGCAGCCACTTACAGCCATACTATTTTTCCTACAGAATGCCTCTGGGCCATTTCCTACTGCTGAGTTGAAGTGCTATCTACCCATTTTTGAGTTGTCAGAAAACTATCCCAGCATGTTGCTGATAGCTATTCTGCCTCTATTATATCTGTTCCAAATCTCCAGATGATGCTGTTCTGGAATAGCATGTGATAGATAAGGCCACGGGCTGGGTCCTCTGATAGTGCTATTATACTGTAACTGGAATACAGAACTCCAGATGAGAATCAGATACAGCAGAGTGATAGAGAAAAATTGGATTGTTTGCTTCTGTCTAGAGGTTATTCAGAATTTTGCAACTTATGGCAAGCTCTCTCTTGCGGTTTTGCTGCCCTCTGTCTTTAATGTGTCAGAAAAAATATCACCAATCATAGCACTGTGTGCTTAAAGGAAGAACCAGAGATCTGGTGAAGAATATGCCAAGGCTGAAAATATAGCAGGAGTCAGCAACAAGAAACACCAGGCCAGATGCTAAATCTGCTTCTGGCTATGGAAGGCAATCCTTATAGTTGTGGGTTTCCTTGTGGAACATTCATAGTTGAAGCTTCCCTTGCCTAGCAGTTGTCAGTAAGAAGGCATCTGGTTTGCTTGAAGAGTTGGCAGCCTGCTGTTTATTCTTGAAGTGCACACTTTGATGGAGCTCCCCCATTTCCTGGTATTTAAGCTGGCTTGTGCTGGCTGAGGAAGGGACTGGAAAAAGCTTTGGTAGTGAGAAAAAAAGGTCTGCTACTGATGAATATGTGAATATAGTACCAGGTGGGACCTGATCTGTCCTCATTTTGGATCTTGACCCTTAGGCCATGATATCCCCACTTTATGAAAAATACAAGGAAACTCCTGTCCATTCTCCTGTTTATCTTCTCCTTTCAATACTAACCCATACAAAAGCCCCCCCACCTGTGTTAGTTACACAGCTGATAGTTAGTACATATAGTATAGATCTATCACACTCCAGATACATGAATAAGAATAAACAGCCCATCATCACTCCTCTTTGCTTTCCAAACAGAGGGGTTGGTGAGAAACAATCTCTTGCCTCCAATTCCCATTTCCAGTGCAACTGGAAAATTTTATAGGCAGCCATGGTCAGCAACCAAAAGTTTGTTTAGGTGGTGACAAAAAGACAAAAGTGGCTTTTCCTTAGATGCATTCACATAGATGCTCACCACCCTCTGGGGACATGGGAACCATCTTTTCTCTCCCATGCCTTTCATGATAAGGAGGTCATGGTGGTGGTGGTGGATCCTGATGTGCAGGTGGGAATATATTCAGTGACAGAACATACCATGATCAGTGAGAGTAAGGTTAGACAGACCATAGACAGAGGCAATAACTCTTTCATGTCCTCCCATTTCTTTGTGTGCTAACATTTATGCAAGCTGGCATCCAAGCAGTCCTCCTACAGAGTCAGATGGCAAGAACTGGCAACTTGCCTTTCAGAGTCACAACCCACCTGGCCTTGTTCTTGCAGAGACCCCAACACACTTCCCACAATCCCTCCACAACCTTGCACCTCCAAACAGGTTCTGGATCAGAGAAGAAGAAAGGGATGGGCAGAAATCAAGGGGGTTCCAACCTGGCAGGCTGCCTGGCTTTTGATCTCTGCTCCTGCCAACTATGCCAGACTGTTGTGGGAAAAATGCCCACTTTAAAAAAGGAATCAGAACAATTGGAAATAGATGCAACAAAGTCTCTTTTATTGGCATGCACAACTACAATGATCACTGAACTCCCTGCCACAAGTGTACAAAACAGTCCTGAACTACACAAGATTAAGGGTTGTGTACTCCCAGAACTGTAACAAAAGAGCAAAATAACCCATAAAGGTAAAGTTTTCCCTTGCCAGTCATGGTCGACTCTAGGGGGCAGTGCTAATCTCTGATTCACAGCTGAGGGAGCCAGCGTTTGTCTGAAGATGCTTCTGTCATCACGTGGCCAGCATGGCTATACCCCGAGGCACACAGACATGGTTACCTTCCCACCAATTTAGGCAGTACCTAAATTGGTACATGAATTGCTAGGTTGGCAGGAACTGGGGCAGACAATGTTATGTTCTGGCAAACAAGCCCAGCATCTTAACCGCTCGCGCCACCGCACGCCCAGAAGTAACCCATCCCATGCCCTTTACAACCAGAATGTAATATCTGATTATAGTATGAAAATATTTCCTTCCTTTCCTTTTCCTTTCCTCATATGTACTGTAGTTATTTTTTAATGAATGTTTAGTTATATGGTTTATCTTTAACTCGAGTGCCAGTTTTGGTGTATATCAGCTGAAAAACAACATAAAATAAATGAGAACATATTATACCCATTCTACGTCTGAAAGTCAATAAGCATTTGGTAATGATTAGCATGACCTACCAAGAGTTACAGACTTTTCTAGCTAGTGTTCATTAGCTACCATGGTTGCCAGCAAGCCTCTCAACTATTATAAGACTGTCTAGGTACTTGTGAATGTCCCAAGCTCTGCCAGACTCAAGAAAGGAGCAGTCTACCTGTCTACACTTTAACTAATGAATAGCCTCAGACCATATGCTTCTTCCTCAAATAACTGAGTAATGATTCCTTCTAATAGACAAGTAGGGTGGTGACTGCAGACAGGACTAAATCACTAAGAAGCAAGACTCTCATCAATCTCCTTACCAGGATCTGGAAACAGAACTTCCCTCTCTTAAAAAAACATTCTAGGAGCTCCATAATAGTCATAACTAAGGAGCTCCACTACAAGTCATAACTAATGAGGAGGAAGACGGGAGTTGGAGAAGGAAAGGGTTAAATATCCTGCCTGAAAAAAATAGCCAGGATCCTGAACAGAGAGAGTCAATTATTTATTAAATTTCTACATCTTTCTAATCTCCAAGGGTCCAAGAACATGTCATCCTTGATTTATGACCATATTGGAGCCTGGAATTTCCATCATAAGTTATGATGGTCATAAATTGAAGCACCCATGTAACCGACCCAATTTTATGACTTTGTGGTGCTGATTGTTAAGTGAATGTCATGGTCATTAAGCAAACGCTGCAGTTGTTAAGTGAACACCATGGTTGTTAAGTGAATCAATGTATTCCTATGGGTGCAGGATTTTTTTTCCTGCACCTATGGGTGCAGGATACTGTTTTTTTTTGCAGGAAAGTGGCTGAAAAGGCTGGAAACCAACAAAAAACAGTAAACTGTGGACACGTGACCATGGAATGCTGCAACTGTCCATAAAGTGAGCTAGTTGCCAAGTACCCAAAATGTGGACCGGTCATAAGTTGAGGATTACTTGCACTTGAAGAGGTGAGAACACAGTGTAATATTTGCAAATCCTTTACCATCAACCATTAGTTGTATTTTTCCTCCTTCAGGAATAACTTGCCATCAGGAATCAGGTGGTCCCCACCTTATTATGCTTGATGAGGGGCTCAGAATGTAAAAACCCACATTTGAGCTGCAAAACTCAGACAGCCGCTGGATGAAGCAAAGAAGTGGCGGAAAGTGCAACTGCTTGCTAGTGGCTTGTCAGAGTCCAGCAGTGCTGATCTGGTATTCACCAAAGCATCTTTTTACGTAGGTCTTTTATGTTGTTTCTACTTGTGGTTTTAATTAGTGAATACTCTTACTGCATGAAATTATATTTTTGTAAGCTGAATATTGCAAATTGGAACCGGGCAGCATATGTTAAAAATAAGTAAGTTTATTTTGATCTGCTTGTCTTAATTAAATATTTCTTTCTTTGTCCAAGATGTATGTGTTTGAGGAGAGGGTGATAGGGATTTTTTTTGGATAACAAAAGGAAGGAGGGGAAACAGCCTTCCTTCTCTTCACTGATCATCCCCCTCCCCTTTCACAATAGCAGCCTCCTGTGGCTGATATTCATTTCCAAAAATCTGTTGAAGAGCTGGAGAGGGGCATGTGGGCCCTAAAGCTAATTCACACTTTTTTTTAGAAATCAGAAACCCTTGGATACCCCTTGGTATCCCAGTTAAAGCTTTTGGCTAAGTGAAGACTTGCTGATTAGATCACTTAGGTGTCTGCACTGTTAATCAGGTTCCACGTTTGCCCAGGGGCTACCACTAAGTGACATCTGAGCTAGACACCCTTAATTAACGTGGTGCTGAAGCACAGCATACTTCACAGATGTATTCAATTTGCAGAAGCCTTTTATTTTTCTTCCTCCCAGCCTTCTCTGATGTCTTTCCATAAGTCTGGCTGTGGGTAAAGACTCCCCCATTGTTCTTCTTTTTGTTACTGTTATAATCCTCCAGGATGCCGCTTAAATGTCAGGTGTTTGCGCTTAGGAGAAAATGACTCGGTTCTCGCATTCTGCTCTGATTTCTTTAACCTTGGTTTACCAAATAAGTTACAAGTGGCTGAGTTTGTACAATGTGCTAAGCCCAAAATGTCTAAATCAAAAAGCAAGGATGAGCTGGGGAGTTTTTAAATAAATAAAAAATGAGCATTGTGAGAGTTTAAATCAATATTTCTGAATCTCAACGACTTTAAGCTGTGTGGGCTGCAGCTCCCAGAATTCCCCAGCCAACATCAGTCAGGTGTTGATGTTGAGAAATACTGGTTTAAAACATGTTTTTTGCCTAACCAGTCACAGTTTAATTTCTTCTAAGCATGAACTCCATTTATTTATTTATCAGGTTTATATGCCATCAGTCTCATAAAGCAACGCTTGTAAGCCATAACATATTTTTATCTCCTCTCATGGGAAAAAGGAGATCAAGAAATGAACTGTTTTATTACCAGAACCATAAAACTCTGCAAATATTTATCAAAGGACCAGGAGGTTAGATTAATAGTTTTGGACTAGGAAATCCTTGGCTGTACAAATGAAAATGAACCTCAGCCTAATCTAAAATGCCATTGATGAACATGAGATCGGGGCATACAGAAGAGGCAGCCTTTTTTTGACTCAATCGCATGGTCAGGCAAAATGTCTGACTTGATAAACTTTGCCAGGGAGACTACTGTGAGTATATTCTTTTATATGAATCAATCTAAGGAATTTGAGGGAATGTGGAAGACCAAAACTACTGGGCTCCCCATGTAAAAATCACATTGGCAAAAAAAGTGTTTATTCATTCCTGTGCCATTGAAATGGCTCACAACTCTTTCAAGTAAACTTGCACCAAAACTTTATTACAGTAATTATCAATGCATATAATAATGGGATAATAAAATAAAAACACCAAAAACTGCCATGTTAAATGAGCAAAAAATACCAACAACTGTATATTTAAAAAAATGAAAATATAATTTTAATTTAAAGTGACAGACAGCAAATACCATTATTTTAAAAATCTTTGCACTTTTGGTATGCATAGTATCCTGCATATACCTTGTCTTGCAAACACCACTAAAGTCCAAATGCTTCCGTTGCGGGTTTGCTTATTTGTTTTCATTAAGCAAAGGTCCCCTAGCAGCTTATAATTTTATAACCTTGTTTACAGCAGTCATTAAGCAAATGTGGTGGGCAGTAAGTGAACACCATGGTTATTAAGCAAACCATTGTTTGCTATGGGACAGTTTTTGCCGGAAACTGGAAGTGAATGCTGATTTCTAGCAAAACCATAATAAATCATGGTCATGTGACCATGGGATGTTGCAAACAGCCCTAAATCTGGGCCAGTTGCCAGCCACCCAAAATGTGGTCACATTACTATGCTGGGGCATGATGTTGAAACCCCATTGTAAGTTGTTTTTAGGGGTCTGTCATAATTTTGAACAGTTGCTAAACAAACAGATGTAAGTCGAGGACTACCTGTTAAAAACAAGACAGTTGCTATCAACAAGCTTATAAATGAAAAGGCAAAAAAGGAGGGAGAAACCAAGACTGAAATGGGAAAAAAGAGTAAAAAGGATTTGTAGTAATGGGCATGGGATCCCATATCTCTTTACAGTGGCATTATCCTGCGATTTTTACTTATTTGTTTATTTTTATTATTAGAAGGAATACATTTTCTACCTCTCTGTTATCTATCACATGGCATAGCAGTGGCCCAACAAAGTGGACATGATAGTCCTTCTCATAAGACAACAATATTGATGAAGACTACCAGAGAGTTTAGTTAGCTCTTAAATGAATTAGTGTTTTGTGTCTATTTACTGCCATCTGGTGATTATTTTTTTTTTGGACAAGCCCAGTGTCTTAACCACCCCGCCACTGCACCTCCTAGTGCTCATTTTTTTTGTCCCTTTGAGTCAGTCTTGACTGTTGGCAGTTGCCTGGACTAATCCCTGCAGTTCTGTTTTCCAAAATTTCAGAAG
>JANHZU010004450.1:139170-151934 GCA_032468055.1 Acrochordus granulatus
TATATAAACAATATCAAAAGAGAAAATATGTAATACAGATGAAATATAGCTGGGCAGTATTGAACTTAAAACTGCCATCCATACTGTTGGGACTATAACAAGACAACTAAAAGCTTAGAAAAATGGAACAGTCTTAAGAGACCAGGTCATGTAAAATGCAGATGCTAGCTTTCTTAGGTTGTTTCAAAGGTTTTTGAAATATTTTTATTTTTCATTATTTTTCTCAATGTGCCCAATAGGGTTCCTTTTACTGGATCAGTGAAGAGATTTCATCTTTATAAGAGGTAACAATACAGCTGTAATTAATAATAAGATTCACTAGATATGTATTAATACAGAGCATATAAAGCTTATCACTGATCCATCACAACTTTTTAACCATGAGATGCATGGGGACCATGATTTCTACTGGCCACATGGGCTGAAAATTCTGGGATTTAAATTCCAAGTCCATCCAATAAACACCAAGCTGGGAAATACTTCTTGATAATTTGTTTCATGATTCATCTGATCTGAACATGTGACCACATTTTTTTGGCAGGTTTCAGCCAAAAACTAACCAACTATCAGTGAGACAGCTCAATAGAAGGTAGTTTGGTTATCTCTGTGAGCTTATTTTTATCTTTTACCATTTATCTTGACAAATTTTGAATGTATAGTTCATCTTTACAGTGCCAAAAGGCCCAAACACTAATTTTCTCTCGGTGTTAGGACTAGATTTTAAACTGGCAGATAGATTTGGCAGATGCAAAAACAAGAAATGTAATAACTTTAGAACAGCTAGGTCAGTTTATATTGGCTGAAAACTGAGTTTCATGCTTTCAGATAGGCTTTAGTGATTATATTTTAGTTGTTATATCTATGAGACCAGAAGATTCTACAGATCCTAGCGTACTTTGAAGATATAAACAATAATAGACTCAGAGCTTTCTTGCCTTGTAGAAACACACCATTTATATTGTTCTGCTTAATGAGCAAGAGGAAGATTGCCAACATGTAATTATACAAAATATATACCACACTGATTAAGGATTCTTGTTCTTTAATGTTCAAAAGAAGTTTTTAAGTTCATGTTATATCTTCTTTCTCCCTTTCTAATGAGATATGGCTTATCTGGCTCAGGGCATGAAAAAGATACAACTAGCTTGGGAAAAAGTGTTATAGTGTCATCAGTAAGGAAATTTCTTCCAGAAGTATAAGATGAACTCTCAGTTTTCCTGAAGTACCCCTTTGGTTGGGTGATGTAATTCACAGTGAAAACAAAAATTAATTATTGAAAATTCCCAAGCAGAGTTCTGCTAAGTCACAGTAGAGCTTGGCCATTTTTCCTATAGGGTCAGGATAGAAAAACGCAATTTTTTGGCTAACCAGCTTCCAGAACTGCAAATGCTATTTAAAAAAAACTAATTAAAATACAAGAAATAACAGGGATAAGAAGGAGGACTCCTAAAGAGTTCTTAGTAGGGAAAATTCCACAGATAGAACTGGGCTAGTTTCCATCTCGAAGAAGGCTGGCAACTAAATTAATAGTGAAAATAACTACTAATCACTTGACATCAAAAGGAAGTC
The DNA here is from genome assembly GCA_032468055.1 of Acrochordus granulatus. Taxonomy (NCBI): domain Eukaryota; kingdom Metazoa; phylum Chordata; class Lepidosauria; order Squamata; family Acrochordidae; genus Acrochordus; species Acrochordus granulatus. Next base: position 140,740 of record JANHZU010004450.1, read on the forward strand.
TGGCAAGTCAAATAGAAGTGCTCTAAACTAGTCCTGATAATAGTGGTGGGGTTTTTTTTAGGGGGTAGGAGTAAGTTTGAAGATAAAAAATTAGCTGAAAATATTATAGCACATCTGACAGGAAAACCAGGCAATGGTCTGCTAACTTTTAGAGTCAGATTAGAACCTTTACATTGATAACTATGTTTTTTTTTAATTCATTGCTACTACAATTGTATTTGATTTTGATCCAGGTAAGAAGGGGAGGAATGAATATTTTATGCATATGTCCACTGGGAATCATACACCAAACCACTTATTTGTACTCAGGGACACAAAAATAAATAACTGGGAGTTAAATAATTGTGTAAAAAATACTTTACTGCTTCTCTATAACTCATGAATCTAGGTTAGATTGAAATTCTATAGAATAAGTTATTTCTTTGCTTTAATGTAACACACAGAGAAACATAATTGTGTACTAAAGATTTCATAAAACCTGGACCTTAATGGCAATGAACTTTAAACATTCATAAATTTTAAGCTTCCCAAATCAGACTAGATTTCTGGGAGATCACTGAAATTTGAGATACTCCCCCTTAAAATAGGGCAAGGCATAATGTGTTATGGGACTGAAAATTCAATTTATGAATGTCATAAGCTTGTCTACTCTGCAAGATACTACATTTTGGAGATATTTGCAAGACACATATGGTATAGCCATATGCTCCCTAGTAAATCTATTAATCTCTATAGGCCAGCAACATGCAAGTCAAAAAGGTTGGATTTACCATTCAAATGGCTGCAAAGGAAGCTGGTGGTTATGACTTTTCTCCCCACTCTCTTTTTCCCTTCTCCAAAGAAAACTATCTTGTGGTACCACAATAAGTGTTCACACAATTACAGATAAGAGTCGAAGAGGAGATATGCACTCTACCTCTTGAAATCCATTTTTTATATCTCCTCCCGCAAATCTGGAAACTACTAAGGAGATAGTTATAATTCCTATATGAAGTGAGGACTTCCTAGAATGTCCTTTCAAGGCATATCTGCATCATCCCATTAAGCTGCTCCTATCCCACTCTGGTGGCAGTTGGACTCAAAGCTGGCTTACAAAATTTCTGTTCCAACTGGGATACTTCAGCAGCAACTTGCCATTGCTAACAATTACACAACTTATTGGACAATTCTGCTGCTGTTGCCTCCTCCCAATTTTCTATTACATGACTCTCTCACTTGCATAGAATTATATATTAGAGATTGTAAATGCAGTTGGCTCAGGGTAAGTGGAAGATGATATCATCTCTTCCTACCCTCTAGATGGTTGTTGGTCCATACTTGCAACAGATTGATTTGTTCATGTAGAAATGTCACTGTCTTGAGACAGAGTCAACTACTCAATTACTTACATAATGTAAAAGAACCAGTTCAGCTTTAAACAAGACAGGATCTGTTTGAAGCTAAATATGAATAACTCTGACTTAATTAAGTGGGTCATTTATGTAGTTCAAAGCATTCCTGTAATATGCTGACTGTCCTTGTTATGTGAACAGAGCTACCAAGTACACTATTGTATGGACTATATATTGTGGCTTTATATGTAAACAGTTGCATTTTTGTTCTGTTTTGAGACCTTTAGGGCTTACAGAATTATGCTTTCCATAATCAGCTAATAGATTTTTAATGCTGCAAGTGATATGCTTGGTTTCTTTAGCATGTATTAGGTTAGTAGGTTCATCTGCTAACATGGAAAAGCAGATTTGCTTGCCATATGGCCTGAAAACTAGAGTTAATAATCAGAAAAATTAGAAAGAAATGCAATATATGCATTCAATGGAAAGGAAACAGCACTGATTGAACAGTTTTAACAAACTAGTCATGTTCCTAAAAAGTACTAGCGTAGGAGAATAATTCATTTAAGGTTTAATAATTTTACAAGAGTTCTAGTCTGCATATAAATGAACTCTTGGCTTTTATATAAGGACCACAGAGTAACTGTGTACAAGGACAATTTATCTTTCCTCCCAAGAATTTTGAACTGACTATTTTTAATATGCCAGAATTGAAGCTTTAAAAAGGTTTATCAAATATGATTAATTATGAAGAAATTGCAAATCAGACTGGTACCCAAACTCAAACACATACTTTGCAGTTTTTAAATACACTAGTTGCTAATAGCGCTTGATTTTACAACAACAGCAATGGTTCTTGCTGAGTATTAGTTAAAGATCAGTAGAATCTACATTAATAAACTGTAGGAGTTACTGTGCAAATATTCTACTGAAATTGTCATATTTTTGTTCATTTGTATACTGTCATCTATACTAAAAGGGCTACTTTAAAGTAATTACTGATCTGCTAGTTAAAGTCACTGTGCCAATAATTAAGTGCCCAGAATTTTTACAAAGTGTTTTAAAGAAATATTTTTTTCTGAAAAACAATAAGACAATAATACTGTGCCTTTTCATTAATATATATAATTTTGTAATATATAGAAATCCACTTACTCTTGGATATTTTTTCTGCCAACTACATCATCCTTTCCATTAATTTTCTAGTGATGTTAATTTCTATTCTCTATTGACTGACAATGAGAGAAGAGGCTGATTTGAATCTTCCTTTCTGCATTCCGCGACTATAACTGACATCCAAACATTTAAAATATATACATTTACATTGCTCCTTTCAAAATATGGCCCTATTCATCCTGCCAATATTGGTTTGTTGTGTTATCATAAAAGTCAAATATCTCACCAAACTTGAATCCAAGCTTTCTTCTGCAGTTTCAACAATTCAACAATGTCAATTACATTGCTTTAATTACGACACTTGTCTGCTGAGACTAAAAGAATTCAGGATATAATTATGTATCCAATTACTCATACACAAATGCTGTTGGATTTTCCTGAATATTACTTATGGATGACCTGCCTGTAAATATTTATAACTCCTAGTGGTCTATTTCTTTTTTAAATCACAAATTCAGAAAATGGAAATCTTGTGTTCCATTGTGAAAAATATCCATCCAGAAGAAGGCTAATGGTATGTTCATGCAAGTGTTCTGTACTGATGGAAACGCCAAACCTCTGGGTTTCTGTGATATCAGAAGCGGTGAAAAGCTGAACCAATTCATTTCTGGTCAGTTGTGAGTGAGTTGAATCACTGTGAAGCTAGCTTCCTACGGAAGTGCTTCAACCCTCCTCCTGCCTCCTGAACATCACATACTGTAAATGAAACATGATAGCTTTGCAGTAGCCCAGAAAAAACAAAACAAAAACAGGACCAATGAAACAGATACAGTGAGCATTTTTGTTCAACACAGCAATACAAAGCATTGGGATGCTAGTTTCTCTCTCCCCCTCCCCTGCTTCTGTGTGTAGAGATTTGTGTTACTGCAGGACTAGGGACAGTCAGGCTTTCTAAATTGCTTTCAAATTGTTTCTGATGGTTTGGAGTCTGAAAATGGGGTTGATGTGAAATTGACCTCATTTATTTGAATGGACTCTGAATCGACCCATTATCCAGTTAGGGATGTATCTATGAAAGATTAAAAAAACAAAATAACTTTTTCTGAAACAATTATATATCAGGACATCTCTTATGATTGTTAGTTTTTATTTTAAATGGTTACAAAATCAATGTTAAAACATGATTTTTTAATTGATTGAATGAGGGTTCCAAGAAGCTCAGAAAGTAAAAATATTGCTCAGAGTTCTTCCATAGTGAGCTGAACCAACATGGTCATCTGTCAGAGAATCATGCTGCTATCTTAGAAGTTGATGCAAAGCCACAATTCTTTCCTAATTTCAGGATTATAAAATGTTCAGGAAAAAAACAAACAAACATTAAAGAAGATTTTAAACTTTAGTGACTTAAAAATTCAAGAACTTCAAAGATGTTAGTAGAAAGATACTTGAGTGGTATTTATGTGATTTTACCAAAATAACTAGTTAGAAGCCAAAAGTACAGAATGCATAATTTTATACATGATGACATTAAAATTAGCATAGCTAAGAATATACTGAACTCATACTGAACTCTTTCTACTCTTTTCCATCTTTAAATTATGGATCTACCATATTTGTGTGTGTACATATGTTCCCCAGTTCCTGCCAAATTGGATGGGTCATCTGCTTGAAGACACCCATCCTCCTGATATCTGTATCACTTTTGGTAGCAAAATATAGATAATTTTTAGTTGGCAAAAGAAAAAAGACAACTATAAATTTTAAGAACCTAATTGGTTCTTGATCCGCTTGGTAAGATAACTTCTGATTCTCAATTACCATTTTTTAAAAAAAATTTCATTCTTCTTTATTGTTTTGCCTTGCTGAATATTTAAAAAAATCCTTTTTTTATAACAGTGCAGGCTGGCTATTTTTTTTTATTCTTGGTTGGTTTCTTGAGTTGTATACAAATTGTATTGTATACAACAATTATTATTTATATTATATAATTATATATTTCAGTAATAGATTAAATATTTCTATAGACTATACTTCTTTTGCACACTATTCAGAATTGCTCTGGAAGGTAAGAGAATCCTTTGCAACAAAGAAGAGAGGATTGCATAGGGCTTCAAGTAGATGGTGGATCATGGTTCTAATACTACACTTTACTATATTTCTTTTCTACTGGCTGTATATTTTGGATGCACAATTATTGTTGAATATATAATTTCATTTGTTTATTATTTTATTTACTATTTATCCTGCAAGTATAGTGAAAGCTGCTGTACTGGAGTCAAATTGCTTGCATGTCTAACCATGTTTGGCCAATAAAATATCTGAATCTGAATCTGTGGATGGACAGAAGATAAATTCCTGCTGGATCCTGCATGATCCTGCTGGTCATGTCATGTCTTGTCATGCTATGCTTTGCTATGCTATGTTATACTATACTATACTGTTAAAAATTAATTTAAAAGTGATGTGTCTTCATTCTGGATAATTGTGAACTAGATATAAAGTTGAGTAGAAGACCTTTTTGTGGAAATTGTTTCAGTCAACTGTCTAGTTATTAATTTATAAATATATTTACTTTCACAAATACCTTATTACAGTGTATTCAAAAGGAACTTTCATGTGATTTCTGCAAAAAAATAAACTGGTGATTTACTTATTTGATTGAAGTTTAATCAAGGTTATTTCTCTAATCAATTTTGTTCCCTTCTGAGTTGCCCAGATATGAAGTAAAACTCAGGGAGAAAAATATGTTAATAATGGTAGAAATCCAGTGATAACCACCAGGAGAATCTTCTGCTAATCTCCTGCCATCTCACTCTCAATTTCACCCAGCTGTCTCAGACTAAGACTCTTCTTCATGGCCACATTAATATGCACTCCTCCAGTTTTTAAGTCAGCAGAAAAACATGGAAATTTTGCTGCTTTGATGGCCAAGCTCTAATCTTCCTCAATAATGAGGCTTGAAAGTTGTCTGTTTGTACAACTTTATTGTGGTACAATTTAAAAGCAGTAATTGATAGGTTAATTTGCTTTTGTTTCCCTATCCCATTCAGTGTCAGCTGCCAAGTGCTTTTGTTAAAGTGTGCTTGGACAAGTGTGGGTGGGTACCTGGGTTGGAGTTTTTTGCCTGACTGATAGGTCACCAGTGAGGAAGTGTTCCATGTCATCTATCATTAGGTCTATTGATCTTCTGGAAACCTTAGTCACAGAAAGAGCAAACTTATTTATCAGCCTTCAAGAAGTTTGGTTCACCAATGTCCAAAAATTGCCTAGAAGAGGAAAGTGGCATAACCTTTGTCAAATCCATCCCACTTCCAAATATTCCACATAGATTAATGCAGTGTGGTGGTATTTAATATTATAGTATTTAAGTTAATATCACCCAGAAATATTCTATGAAGGATAGAATATGTTAGAGAAAGCTGAATATGTTGCTTTCTTTCCAAAGGAATGAACATAGTAGAAAGCCTGGCCATGTATAATCCTTTTTACAGAAGCAGCAGAAAACCTTAATGCATTAATCTGTGACAGATCAGCGATATTTATTTAATTATTTATTTACTGTATTTCTATACTGCCCATCTCACCTAAGAGACTTTGGGTAATTTATAATAAAATCATAAATACAACAAAGTTAAAACAGAGTTAAGAACAATATTAAAATTAAGATATTACATGTTTAAAAAGGTGGAGGAAATAGCCTCAGGGCACCAGTCATCCCCAGAATCACATATCACTCTTCGACTTCCATATCAATTGGCAGAGCCATATCTTAATGCTCTTTCAGAAGGCCAGAAGTGTGGGGACCTGCCTTATCTCTGGGGGTAAGATGTCCCAAAGGATGGGGGCAATGTCGGAGAAGGCTCTTTTTCCTCATACTGTCAGTCAAAATTCTTTAACCAACAGGATCCATAACATACCCTCCTTGCCTGACCAGGCGGTTGCTCATCAGTTAAAATAATTAGGCAAGCCTAGTTTTTATAGACACCCCTTCTGGTTTTTTGAAGGCCACCAAACAGATGTTTAATAATAGGACAAGTGTTCTTCTAGAAGACTAGTATGCCAGCATATATATAGAAGAAACTCATGTAAGTCTCTGTAGTTTGGAAAGAGGATCAAGTATTATATGAGCAGATATCTTTGTGGAAATCAGTTGCCCAGTTTCTCCAAGGCAAAACGGCTATGGAGAACAGGAACCAGAGATGTGGATGAATGGGGACATTCCTCAACCAGCCATTTTGGGCTTGGAAGAAGCCAGTCCTTGACACTAAGAACATGAATGAGGCATTGTAGGACATTCACATCCCAAGATTTGTTTCGGAAACAATGGAAATTATTATTTTAAAACTGGACAACTAAGGATAAATTCACGTTATTTCTGTGCTAGACTGTGGATGATACAAAGGCTGCATCATGACTGCATGTCCTCTAAAAATAGCTAGTAGAGTTCATGACATTGTTAGCTTAAAATGCAGTGGCATGAAGCATAAATAGAACAAAGTCAAAACAGAGTTAAGAACAATGTTAAAATTAAGATATTACAAGTTAAAAAGGTGGAGGGATAAGTTAAAAAAGTAAATGTTTCCCCTGCCAGTTGTGCCCAACTCTAGCAGGAGGTGCTCATCTCTGATTCAAAGAGCCAGTGCTTGTCTGAAGATGCTTCCATGGTCATGTGGCAGGCATGACTACATGCCAGGCGTACAGACACTGTTACCTTTCCCACCAAAAGTGGTACCTATTGATCTACTTGCGTTTTTACATGCCCGAACTGCTAGGTTGGCAGGAGCTAGGCAGACAATGGGAGCTCACCCATTACACATATAAGTTACCCTTAAATAATTTATCCTCATCTGTCCTTTCAGCTAATGATGATGTGATGGCACCACATTAGCCATTTTTAGAGTGAGATAAAGGAAGGAGAGCACAGATGAATATGCTGGTTTCCCTTTATTCACTTTGATCAAATAGGCATTGAGGTCTTTCCTATGTATAATGTCAGATTTTGTTTTTGAAAAGCTGTTTACTGTTTTACAACTGGCAACATGAGGAAAAATATACAGTGCACACTCACTTCATTTGCTCTTATACCACTCAGACTGAAAGCTACTGCTTACATGGAGTAAATACCATGGAATACCATGGAAGGGAGGGGCCTTATTTCTGAGTCAACATGCATAGGATTTTTTGAAAATATATTAACTATATCAACATTTCTTGGCAGTGAGTCTGCTGTATATTTATATGAATTGCTAAGTTGATGTCTCTTTTATTTTTTCTAAAGAATCATATCAGCTAAATATAGTTAGGTTGTGGAGAGTGGGAAGAGAAGGGAGATTATTATTTTGCTTTCTCTCCAGAATCCAAATGCAATCTTGGAGCATGGAAAGCGCATCTCAGTACAGGCTTAAGGAAAAGCTGGAGGAAAAGCTTAACTAGATGGCAAGCCTTTCAAGAGGACAAAGAAAAATCTGATCCACAGGAATCAACAAGAATTAATGCAAGAAGAAGTCCTGATTTTTCAGCTTTGTACAAATTAGGGCATTAAAGAAGTAAAACTAATTTTTGTCATTAACCTTAAAAATTCAGTGCTTTGGGAAAACTCCCAGCTGCTCCTTGAAATCTGCTGCTCAAGAAAAGCAAAGCAAACTGCTTCTATTTGTCTGCATTAGGTTGTCTTTTTCAAAGCTTCTCAATACTTCCTCCATTGGAAAAGGTTGGCCAACTGTCAAACAATTCTTTGGCTTTGCAATTAAAGAGAACACAATATCTACATTTAATGCTAACTGGAAACACCTTATGGATTTTTTGCATAAAATGGGAAAAATGCATTTATGATTTATGTTTTTGATGATAGACAGGATAAATTATATAAAGAAAAGAGTTATGATGTAACTTTAGAGAAAAAGGTAAATTTATAATTATATATAAAATTGCTGTAAAGAAGATTGGAAGCCCTTTTGAATCTTTTTCCTTTCTTTTTCCTTTTCCTTTTTTGTTTCTTTCTTGTACTTTTAACTTTCTCTTTTATTTTTTTATTTTTCTCCCACGTTTTGTATTAATTTGTGTTCATTTTTACTTTCATATTTATGATTTTTAATAAAATTATAAAAAAAATCCAAATCTTTGCCTTTGCCTTTTTTACTTACTCCTCTCCCAAACATTTCATTTTTATGTACCACTAATTTAGAATTACACTTGAACCCATCACCCCCAGAAATTGCTCCTCCATGTGTTTACAATGATCTGTCCAAGTCATACATCTGTAATTGCCTCTATGGAAATGCATCCCTGCAATCTTCATTCAGAAATCTAACTGTGCAGTCCACAATGTCTTCTTTCATACACATGTAGCTGGGTAAATTTCTAGGTTTACAATATGCATTGAATCATAAGGAAAACAAACAGGATGAATTAACAAAACATATTAAAGACAAAACAAGATTAAAATGACTGGAATTTAGCATATTGTGCAAATATATCACATGCATTGTTACCTGACATACTTAAATAATTGTTTGTTCTTGCTGGAGATGTGATCTAGGAATTTTCCATTTAATTCTGTGCAATATTTTACATATCTACCAAAATATCTCTGTTGACATAGTTTACATATTGTATTAAATGTTATATTATTTCCATGGACATATATAACGATTTATTACTAAATTATAGATAATTGAATAGTGGCCTGGTTCTTTCCTAATTCTAAATCAGCCAGAATTGGTAGATTTAGACACACAACAAGCAAAGCTTCAACTAACTAAACTATGTTATGGTTTATTGTGATTTTTGGATCTAGCCACAGAGTTTATTGTATTATATTGTCAAATTAGTGGATACATAATTGCAGATCAAGAAAGATGAGCTTATTTATTAATTGTATTCATTTTAAAATATATATTAATTCAATCTTTTATGGAGATGTCATCTCAAAAATTTATAGAGTAGGAATGAAAACATAAGTATGATAAAAAACAATCCACAAACAGCATCGGCTTAAAATATAGTCAGTCAACATTAAAATCAATAAAAAACCAGATGACATTTTTATGTTTCAAGATTCTAGGTCTTGGCTCTTTTTATTGTTTTAATCTGAATGCAATATCCAGAAAAGTTTATCTGCTCATGTTTATAAATTCAGAGCAGACCGGAATATATTTGCAAACTGACTTTTCCTGTAAAACATTTTATGACCCTCACCTTCTCTTGTCAGCTATGAAATGGGATCACTGGGAATTTTATAAAGGCGTTGCTATTTCCACTTTTAGGAAAGGAATAAGACTTCTTCAGGCAGGTTTAAATTTGGATTAATAATTTTTTTGCTATAATTTAGGCACTTGAACTAGATGTTAAGTGTTAACTAATTGGGTGAATTATATTATTTTCTATTAGCTACCTAATAGAGACTATGGGAATTGGTCATATTCTATGGGAATATGATAAAAGAGATTTCAGAGAAATAGCTTGTCTTTTCTCTCTCATTCTATGGTGAAGAATGTACAATAATCACCTTAAATTACAGAAGTGAAAATGTTGGTTGAAAGTTAAAAAATAAATATACTAACAGTAAGAGCAATTCAATAAATAAATAACAATGAAGGTAATTGACATGTCTGAATTGTGATAGACTCCTATTCATTTTATATCTTCAGGCAGACTGGATAGTCATTTCTTAATTTAGATTTCTGATTGAGCAAGGGGATTTAACTTCATTAGCCCCTTCCAATTTTATGATTTTATGATTCCATCAGAATATCGCAACACAAATATCCCTCCTTTCTATTGTTCAGCTGATTAATACAGAATTAGTTGAGGAGCATAATCAGAGTGTACGTAGCAAGGAAGGAGAAGACCAAAATGAAATCTCATATAACTGGCAGGAAATATATGACTATATATGAAATGTGTGCTTGCATTTATATGTGTGTATATACACAAAGGTATCTGGAGAAGGATGTCTGTGTATCTGGATTGTGGATATAGCTCCACTTCATGTGAACCAAGAAATACAGTGAAGGGTATTTGGAGATGATTCATTCTAAAATTTTGACCATGTTCACACAACATCTTACACCTACTAGATGATTTAAACAAGTTGTTTTAACTTAATCTAATATAACAACATTCTTTAGCATTAACAATCTACTACTTTGATAGTAACACGTGAATGACGTGTAACAAATTATACTCTATCCTTGATACTTGGAGATATGTTCTAAAAATGCCAAACAGTTTTTTTAACCATTCATATTCTATTCTTGAGATTCCAGTCTTATAAACACTTATCCAAGAGGAAGCTAGACTGAAAAGATGAAACTCAGCTTTGAGTAGGCATATTTGACTATTACTGCTGTAATTACAGCTATCTTCAAATGATATTCAGCAGAATCTGGCTTAATAATTTTCTTTTATTTCATATTGTAATGCAGAATGTTTTAAAAGACAGAAAGACAGAAAGTCTCAAAAATTAAATTGGACACAGGAAGACAGCTGTAGACTGAACAGGAAGTGCTGCCCAAGGCTAAATAAAACAGCTGTTGTGATTCTTCTGAATAGAAAATGCTTCTGCGATTCCACTCAGTCCAAGATCAGAAAGCAGATGTTAGTAATTATTACACACAAAAAGAGCAGTACAGAATGAGTCAAGTGATTAAAAAGTGATAGGACCAATAGATTTATAACTGCTGCAAACCAGCAATCATTAAGAAGACTGCAACAAGTGTCAATGTTTATTTTTTATTTTTCCTGAAC
>JANHZU010004450.1:173165-202181 GCA_032468055.1 Acrochordus granulatus
AGGGATTCTTGTCTACAGTAGTAAATGTAGTGGTCATCTGAATTAAATTCACCCATTCCTGTCCATTTTAGTTCATTGATTCCCAAGATGTCTATTTTCAATCTTGCTATCTCATGTTTGAACACATCCAGCTTACCTTGATTCATAGATCTTATGTTCCAGGTTTCTATGCAGTATTGTTCTTTACAGCACTGGACTTCCCTTTAACCTGCAGTCATGTCCATCACTTCCTTTTGGCTTTGGCCCAGCCACTTCACTCTTTCTGGAGCTACTTTTAATTCCTTCTGATGTGAGAGGCTCATCTTCTGGCATCCTGTCTTTTAGCCTTTTGTTACTGTCCATGGCGTTTTCTTGGCAAAGATACTGGAATGGGTTGCCATTTCCTTCTTCAGTGGAGTCCTGTAGCCCATTTTTCACTAAATGTCCAGAAACCCCAACAACATCTAGCACAGTCCTTGTTAACCTGGGTGAAACCGAGCTGGTTTCTGTAAATTACTTCTCATATTTTTATTGGGAGGGAGACACTCTTTGTCTGGCTCCTCTGATGAGATCCAGTATGGTTGAACCTCTGGCATAGCTCTCATCTTCTTTGGAGCAAAGAAGCCCCCTAACCACAACAAGGTGGTGCCTCGCTGGGGGGCTTCTTCCTATCTATGTTGCTGTTTCCTCCTCTCTTTCTTCCCAACTTTTTCACCATTACAGATTTCTTAAGAAAACCAGATCTTTATATAATATGGGCTAAGCTTGTAATGCCTCTGCTTTATTAATTGATTCATATCACAGCTACATCTTCAAGTATTTGAAGAATACTTCATACTCTTCAAGTATTTTTTCCTTTAGAACTTGAAGATACAGCATTTATATTAGTTGGTGTCTGAAGTTTTTTTCATGTGGATATTGTGATTTTTTTTAAACATGATTCTCTACTTTCTCCTCTTTCTCTTTTGGATGAAGAGTATTCCTTGGGAAATATAATAGTGAAGAACTAGTGGAATGGCCTATAACAGTTCTAACTTTTATCCAATATTGAAATGTACTCCCTCTCAAGAGCTCCCACATTTTCCCCTCAATTGTAAAGAAAATCTTAGTAGGAGACCTAAATTCTGCATGGAGAAAGTGGCTTTCTCTCCCTACCATTGTATATTGGTCAACCATAAAACAATGTATTCTTACTGGAATTATCTAAAAATAGATTGTAGCAAGAGAACCTTGGGCAAGAGAGCTTTGATGTGCCAACCTAAAGATATCATTTAAAGCATAATGCATTAATGGTCTCATAGCTGGACTATTCAGTAGGTTCCTTTTCATTCTCTCTGCGTTCTGTGCTTGGGGAAATCAAAATTCAAGCCCAACTGAGAGCAATACTTAAAGCAACCTAAATTTTCAGATAATCTCAAGTGTAAGGTAATCAGAAAGGGATATAGAGATTGTAACAGCAACCTCTTTCTAGAAAAACAATCTTCAAGTATGTTTGTGGCACTCTCGCCCATATGATATCTTTTTCTTTTGGAGATCTTGGAAAAGATGAAACCTGGGAACAATGGCAGAGAATGAAGAGGGGCTTTTTATCCTCACAACCCAAGATGAATTGGTCTGGTAGATCAGATTACAACTGTGAGCTGAAGGCTCCCTGTCTCTGAGACTGAGGAGAGAAAATGAAAGACGAACCCTTTATAAAAAAATTAAGTGTAAAAAGACTTTTGGCTTAGATGTAAATATAAGTTCATTATGTCAGTTAAAATTCTATGAAAAGAGCTTTGGACTCAAATCAAAATAAACAAATAACCAGATACTTAACACTGAGGAGAGATTAAGGGCTTAAGCTAATTTTTGCTATTTTTGAAGCAAAAGTGGACAACATAAAACATGGGAATTTGTAGTTATGGTTAGATTTAAACTAAACTTTTAACATAGGTGGAAGATAAATTTTACATGGATACGTTTTAATATTTACAAAGAATTTTATTCATTATGAGATGATCCCAAATATTAGGTACAATCAAGTACTATGATAATGAAGTTTCTTTCTTATTTTTTATGCAGAATGCTACCTTGCTAGAAAAATAGTAATCATTGTTTTTCATTTTAGTCAATGCTAAGTTTTCTTACATCCTTTATTTTTATCTTCCTCCTTTTCAAAAGGATTATAAAAAGGAACAATTACTTTAGGAAAAAACTACACATATACATACTAGCAACATTTGTCACAAAGGCTTCTATTGAGGCAACAAGAAGACAAGCTCATGAAGTCTTTGGCACAGATTATTCCATTTCTCTTGACAGCTGGTAAAGCTGCCTTTTCTCTTCTTCAGTACTACAGCTGTAGTAGGATTTGGCACCAAAATTCAATGTATTTACTGCCCAGGGCCCTTGGAATGACCAGTAATAGGTGAAAGGACAGCTGTGTACAGCCCCCATACTTTCCACCTACTGGGAATGTCTCTCTGATCATGTTCACATTTACATCATCTGCAAAATATATTATCTTCTTTTCTAAACAGGAGCTTATTGATTCCCTCATCAATGTTTAGAATGAGGACAACAGAAACAAGGACTAGTTTATTCTTAGTTATCACAGCCCTTTTATTTAATGGTATCTAACATATGAAACTGCACGTGTTCAGAATTTTAATTTTTAACAGTCAAAAGGAAGAAAACACCCAAGACATGAATGTTTAAACACAGACTGGCACAGCTGAATAGAAAGGAAGATTCCCACAAGACTACAAAATTCAAAAGTTTAATTCTTTCATTAATGTCTCCCTCCTCCACAACAGAATCTCTGGGGCCAGTCTGAGAATACACCCATGAAAGTCAACTTAGAACTTTTAGAAGAGAAAAACTCCCCATTTTTATTTTTACTTAACATCTGTCCATCAGACTAGTAATTAGTAACCAATTATAATTCAGGATGATGGGAACTCAAGCTAAGCAAAGGCAGCAGAAATGTGGTGAGCTCAGTACTTTTTAAGGGACAGTCACATTTTCTTTTTGCTATAGATATGATCAGTTCAGGCTAATTAAGAAAAAATTTAACCATGCAGTTATGCAATCCAAACTTTCATTGCTGGAAACTCCCAGCACATGTGCAGTCAATCATGGCTACTTCCAGCTTCACAAGTCACAGTTGCTATTATGTTTTCAGCATGGTAATAATTTTAGATAGATAGATAGATAAATAGATAGATAGATAGATAGATAGTTGTTAACTGCCAGAAAACAAAACCCTGGAAAACTACTTTTTTATTTGCATCAATGTATTTAAAAGTGTGGGAAATAGCAGTGGCTAAAGAACCAATTTAGCAGCAAACAGCCTTGAAGCATTCTTTAAATAGATAGTTTCTCGTTCACATTTGATCTCCCTTTTTTAGTTCAGTCAGCAAAATAATTCCTAATACATTTCTTTCATCTATATAAATGTCTTTTCGAAAATATGTTTAAAAAGCTGTATCTCTCCTTAGTGCAGCAGAAATATGTATATGAATTTCCAGACTCAGTGAGTGAGAGGAATTTTGTTATATGATGCTGCCTCTCATTTTCAACAGTACATATATTTATTTTTTTTTAAGGTTTCAGAAAAATATAGGCTATCTTTCTTGGACTCATACAGTCTTGTGATAAATGTTGCTGGTTGTCAGGTACAATTGATTTTTCTTCAATTTTCGTTCCTTTTCTTTAACTTCTTTTCCAAAGGGAGGGAAATAAGATTGAAGGCTGTGGAAATCTTTGCACAGTGCAATGACTAGATGATTTGACCTATAATTCTCGATGGAACTTGAATTCAGTACCCATGGGAAATGTTCTTTATAGAAGCAGATGTGTCACCTGTTTGAATTCTTACAATTGAGTGAAGAGAAATCTTGCTTGAAAAATCTAGAACAAGGAAAAATCTAGAACCAAGGAAAAATTCTAGCCTGATCACCTCTGATCCTCTACTGGGCATTTTCAAGGGAGATGGCATTCAGACATGTATTGTGAAGATATCATCTCAGTGGGCCATTTTTCAGAGCTTTGAACCAACTCTAATTTAAAGCTATCTTTAAAAATAATTGTTTATATTTCATATCTCAAGACAGCATAAACTCAGTGTGTGAAACCACAAGGTGAGAAATGATCAACATTTCAACCGGAAATCCCTAACAAAGAGGCCTCTTATGAAGATAAAGATAGATAGATAAATAAATAGATTGATTGATTGATAGAACAAATGTTGAGTCAAAGAATGGTATTGTATTAATATCCTAGTTCCAATTATAGTGACTCAAGTGCTATCTGAGAGGAGTTAAGGTCAATAATAGCATCCTTCAGTCCTTCATTTCAGTGACCACAATCTAAACCTCACAACCCAGCATTTTTGGATGACCCAGATGCCCTTTCTCCACATGCTTACCAGCAAATGCTCTTTTATAATTAAAAACAAATAGCTATATGGGCTTATACCATCTTTTTTTTAAAAAAATAATGCAACCAACTTCATTGTGTGGTTTTTCATGTGCCAGTTTACGAAGAGAAAATGACAGAGAAGCCCAGAAAGAGCATATCAATATTAGCTTTAAAAGGTATCCACAGAAGGCATAGGGAATATTATCCACAGGCCTCCTTTTCTCTCTGGTCTTTATGAAAAACTTGGTCACAACTGATTTCTTTGTGCCAAAGGAAGAAAGTGAATTTAGGTCTGTGTGCACTTGCACACCTAACTCTTCTCTTGCCCTTCAAAAACCAAATGTTGTACATTTTCCAGCAAATATGGGGACTGGCAGAACCAACACTTCCACTTGAAACAGAGTGCCTGAAGAGCAAATTCTGCCCTTAGCAGCCCGTTTGACTTCTGGACATTGATGCAACTTGTTGAGAGGGCTGAATGCCTCAGAAATCATCCAGCTTGCCACTTTCCTTCCTATATTCTGCTTCTGAAACACAGTCTTTGGGAAGGGAGATATTTATTCTAATCTTTGTAGAATTTTTGTATAGCCGGAAGAAAATGTATATACAAAATCTTTGTAGAGCCGGAAGGGACCTTAGAAGTTATCAAATCCATGCCCCTGCTGACTAGACCACCTTTGACAGGCGCCCATCCAACCTACTGGATATACCTGAAAAAAAAAGTCAGCCCACGTGCAGCAAGCCAGTTTCTGTAATCCAGGACATCTCTCTCCTTCTCGTAATCTTGCCACTGCTTCGACAAAAGTAAATCCTACTTCTTTCAAAGCAGAAAGCATCTCTTTTTCTTTGCGTTCAGCGAACTCTGATGCCGGATCCGCGGGAAGCCGGCATTTGACGTCCGGAGAAACTACCGCTGCCTCTCGAGCGACCATCTGATCGGCGGCAGGTGCCGATCTGAGGAAAGGCGTCCGCCCTTGGCTTTGCCAGGCTGGAGAGGTGTTTGAAAATGGCCAAGGCAGGCAAGGTCCAGGAATCGCTCTGTGCCGGATCAGCGCCAGGGCTCTTCCCCACGCGCCCCGTTGGTTTCTCTTGCTCACCACCGCGGGGACTGAAACAACAGCGGAATATTTGGGGAAGGCGGGACAAATGCCCTGTAACTAAAGCCAGAGCAGTCTTAAGACGTCGCTGCCCAGCTTCAAGAGTGGTCGCCCTCCCCTCCTACTCCCTCCATCCCAAAACGCCGATAGAAAATAACACAAAAAGACTTTGCTGGTTGCCTTCCCTAAATCTCAAGCGACAGCCAGTCAATGTTGCAAGCGGTCTCCTTCTGCTAAGCAGATCCCCCGGAAGACTCATTGAGCCCGCGAACAAACGAATTATCTTATCTTGGCGGCTCCAGGCTTCGCCTCCTCATCTTAGCTAAATTTAGGAATGTTCCTCGTCCATGGATTCCAAAAAGATTCTGACCCCCCTCCGCTTCCCCTACCTTAGGCAAGACAATCTAGGGTGAGCCCTAGCTGTTTGGATTCCTCTTCCTCCTTAAGCCCCGTCATCGCGGGGCTGAATTCATCAAGCTAAAATAAAGTCCAACTTGGGGTTCCGCTAGAAGGCTCTTACCTAAATGCAGAAATTGGAGTGACACCTTCATTCCTGGCAAAAAGCTGGATGCATCGGACCCTGGATGGAGTTCAGTCTTCACACCAGCGAAGAGTTTAACATTGACAACCCTGGAAGCAACTGATCTTGCTGTTCCCTCGGTTCAAAGAAATCAGAAGTGTGGCTATTCTCACACACTGACATTTCTGCCAGTCGTTCTTCTCTGGGAGGGTGGCAACCCTCAAAGGCTCTATGCTACAAAGAGGTTTGTGCTTGAATTTGAGGAACGGAGAAGGAGACGTTGTTAAGACTGTATTCATTGGAAATGGTACAATAGGATTGGGCAATAAGCCCTGGGAAATTGTTCTGAAATGAACCCCGTTTCAGGACCGAGATCTCTTTCGAAGGTCACAACAAATTAGGCTGCTCTGAATTCTAAACCTTCTTTCTTTGAATAATTCTTCTCCAGATTTACTTTCTTCAAGTTAGCTTGACTTGGCCATGCAGGGCAAAAAGTTTGCAAACAAGAAAAGGGGTTTGTGTGTGTCTATGTTTTGTTTGTTTTTATTCTGAGGTAAATTAAAAAGGAACTGGGATAGAAGGTTATTTCTTTCCACAGTTCCAGAAAAGTTGGAGTGGTCTTCTGTCTCTTTGGCTGATTCTCCTCAAGCAGCAAGTTCAGCCATAAAAGCCAACACAGGCCAGCATCTTCCTATCTGGCAAAGGTAGGCTGGAGGCATCATCCCAGGCAATACAGCCTACATACAATGCAAACACCAATTGTCTATACCCTGACACTAGTCCATTCTTCCTGAAATGGGATCCTGACCCACCCTGGATTCTGATTCTGCTTTCCCTCTTTCGCTCCTGCTTAAAAGAGCTCTGGGTTAGGGACTCATACAAATGTAGTGATTAGCTGGAATGAAAAAAAAAGAAAAGAAAAGAGATTAGTTTTCTTGAGTTGGGCTAGAGAAATGGATAAACTAAAAGACTCCCAGCTTCTCCAGCCCCGATTCTAACCCGGTGTTTCCTTATTTCCCTTTTCACCCATTTTTCTTTAGAAATACAGTAAATTGTTCCATTAAAAACTGAAGGGAGAGGTTGAGGCTCTTGAGATGGCAACTCAAGAGGACAGCAAGCTATTTCTTGGATGCCTCAGTTTATATAAACTGGTTCCTCAAGCAACCTTCAATCTAACTGTGTGTCTTTTTTTCCCCTTGGAAATCCTCTCTTGAAAAGTTCAGCAGTCTTTAACTTCTGGGGAACTAGCTGGGCTCCTGCATTATCTGCTGCCAAATTTTGGCCCCTGTTCAAAGTTTCTCATTTTTGAAGTCCAGAGGGGCTGCTGCGCATCTGTGGGGGCTCAGCAGGCCTCCTCGTCAGGAAAACCCTGCATCCTAGGTGAGAGAGGGAAGGAGACCAGTGGTGTCCTTCGGTGCCTTTAACTGGTGGTCATGAGTTTCTATAATGGCGAGCAAGGTGCTTGAAGTCTTTGAATGAGGCATTATATAAAGTCAGATATTATTTAGTTTCTTAAACGGCTCTTTAATTTGCTAATATTGAATTTCTCCTTCAGAAGCTGGAGTGACTTATATTATCTGCATATGTCGGGGTTTCCTTCCTTTCTCAGCCTGTCTCATCCCAAAACTTTGCGTAGGAAGTGACTGGAAATGGAGAGAAGACATAAAAATGCCATTGGGCTGGGAAGGCAAGCAGACCCGCTTTAAAACTCTGAGAAATGTTTCCTTTATGCCTCCCATCCCCTTCGTTCTCAGTGCAATAAACTGTCTCTGTCATCTCTCTCTGCCTATTTTTATCCATTGACAAAATGGGTCAACAGAACCTCTAGGGACCCCATATTGCTAAAATGTCTTTGAGATTGATGTTGGAACTGATTAATTTTCCACCCTTGAGGGAAAAATATCATGTAAAATACTGAATCAAATTTCACGTGGAGGTCCCTTTCTGTATCTAAACTGTCACAGGTGGGAGCACAACAACTTTCTGGAAGACTTGAAGCTTCCCTAAATCAGGGCAGAGGTTAAAAACCATCCATGGAAACCACTTCAGTGAACAGAGGGGTCAAATTGGCACACCCAAACTTTCAAGACCACTAGATTCACCATATGCCATGCCAAGTGATGGTTTAATTTGATTACCTAGTTCATAAACTAGGCATTGGCTGGGGCTGAACCATCAACTATCCAGCCTATTTTACTTCAGTCTAGGGTATTACATGACCTTAACCTACAAGCTGACATTCCTCATTTGGTGGTTTGTGCAGGCAAATCCCTCCTGCTCTGCTAGGATTTCCAGGAAGGAAGGAAGGAACGAAACTCCTTTAGGATGGTCTGCTTCTGGAATGAATCAAAACTCTTGGGAGCTGAAGAAAGACATTGACTTGGAAGATCCCAGCCAAGTGGCTCCTCCTGCTTGTAAATATGGAAACAGAGTACCAGTCTTCTGTCTGTACTGTACTGTCTAAGGTGTATATTTATTTATCAATACATTGTGGTTCTGATCCTACACTTCACTATATTCCTTTTCTACTGGCTGCATACTTTGGATACACACTTTACTACTGAACATACAATTAATTTGTTTATGTTATTATTTTATTACTACTACTGAACATACAATTAATTTGTTTATGTTATTATTTTATTACTGTTGTCTTACAAGTACACTAAGACCCTGTACCAAAGTCAAATTCCTTGCAGGTCTAACCATTCTTGGCCAATAAAGTATCTGTATCTATTATCTGAATGGATTTAGGGCAAAATTGTATGGAAGTATTCAGATTGCTTGGCTACTGCTAAATGAGCCATGATAAGACATTTCTGCATAGAAACCCACAGGATCTGTCAGTCCTGAGCCAAGGCCATGGTTGCTTGACACTCCCATAAGTGAGAAGAAGATATAGGTGAGATCGCAAGTGGGAAACTCTTCTGGGGCCTTTATGGAATCTGCAGAACCTCTCCTAGTCCCTTTATAGAATGAATAGCAGGAAGGAAGAAGATCTCAGTTCTCTGCAATGGGTAGAGAATTGCTTGTTTCAGAACAATCAGTGCCTTGGACTATCAGAACTGGCTTTAGAGGAGATTCTAAGAATTTGGTGCCTGTGATTGCAAAAAAATATTACAACTACTGTATATAGTGATACGGTAATGTTACTGTGCTGCAAAATGTAGTAGCAGAATAAGGAGAGATGGGGGAGTGGGGGGGGAGAGAGAGATAAGAGAGAGAGAGAAACGTACATAATAAAGCTTTGTTAGTTCACAAGGGTGTCACTGCAGGTGCACCACCCAGCCAAACTTGGCAGATTTAAGAAGCTGAAGCAAAAGTGGTCCTGGTTAATACTTGGATGGAGGACTGTTATGGCATACAGAGAATTGCATACACTTTCCTAATATTGTACATAAGCTCTTTCTAAATAATGATGCAGATTTCTGTAGAGAAAGAGGAGAGATTTGGTGCAATTTATTTCTCAACCATGGTCACTTAAAGATGTGTGGACTTTAATGCCCAGAATCCCCCAGCTAGCATGGCTGGTTAGGGAATTCTGGGAGTTAAAGTCCACAGGTCTTAGGGTTAGCAAGGTTGAGAAATACTGATATTGGCTTGGTTTCTGAGCAGGGGAAAGAATCAGCAAGACTTTTCTATAATCATTAGTAAAAAGACATTGGGTCAATCCATAATCCAGTAAAGATAGGGAAAAGACAAAACAACTCCCTGCTTCCCCTTAGTCCAACTCTATGGCACTTACTTCAAAGAAAGAATGAAATGCCCAGACAAAAGCATTCAGCCACAAGGAATAGGTACTTGTAAATAAGTTTCCATATATTTAATTAAATCAATTTACCAAAGGGAATGTTTAAATGGGATTTAGCTCATCTTGGTTTTAAAGCAAAGTCAACTTTCACAATTCTAATTTGCAGCAATTTTGTGCATTTGTCCAGAAATTAGGTGCTGCTGATCCTGGAAAGAAGAGGGGTTGTTAAGCTTCCTTGCAAAAGAAAAACTGAAGTGGAAGGGTAGAAAAACTGGGTCTGCAAAGTGGGTGATGTGAGAAAAACAACCAGGCCATGACAATGCAAAATCAAGGGCAAAAACAGAATGGAATTATGCTGAAACTTAAAACAAGAGACAAACCAAGAGTGCAATGGAGTAGCTGACTAAAATCTAGAGCAAAATCCTGAATGCAAATTCATGAGAACTTAAAATTCTATGTCTGCACACCAGGCTTGAGGAACTGTGCAGGAAATATCGCCATATGTTCACCCAGCAAAGTCACACACTTTGGAAGAGCTTCCCTGAATCCCTTCTGAGTTGAGTGGGGGAGCACGCTTTTCTACAAAATCTTAGATGCAATACAGGACACAGTCCCTTCATATCCCAGCACCAATATACAAAGACCAAGCTTCTGGAATAGGAACTGAGAATATCCCAGAACACGGATCAAGGAGAATTCACCATTCATAGTTCCAGGCAAGAAACCAGTTCAATTTGTAGTTTATATCTAACCCAGATAAAAACGTTTTGGCCTGAAAAAGGAATTAAAAAAAAATTTTTTTAAAGAGAACTTGTTTGCTTCTACCATTTGAAATCCAAGCAAAGCTTTAGATTTTAAGTCAAAATGTGGAAGATAGATTAATTCTGGTCTGTGACCATAATAAAAGATCAAGTGATTGAACTATAGATTGTTGTAATAACTTAATACATTTACAAATAATAAAATTGATATCTGATCAATACTAACTACCCTTTTTTCAAAAAACAAAAATACCTTTTGAATGAATTAAAATTAGGGAAACTGACATGCTATTTTATCTGAAATACAAGAAGATGGGGAAGGAGAGAAACAAACACAAAGGAAGTAGTTTTATATCGTTTAAAACATTGAATACAATTTCACTCCAGTCAGAATTTTGGAAATGCTCATAGCGACATTGTAAATGTTTTGTGTCTGACAGATTACTTGTGGACCCAATCCAATTTCATAATGAACTTATTAATTTAGACATTTTTAATTGAAAATGAATCACAATATGATGAAGTATTAAACACCTGCAGATTCATAAGAAAGTGCATGAGTTTAACAAGAAATATAAAACTATTGCACTAATTCAGACTGTTTCATGCCAGGTTTTTCTCAAAGTTCGGATATAAGAATGGCCGAGAAGTGGAGAACTTAGTATATTTAAAAGTCTCTTCATTTTCTAAAAGAAAAGTACATGAAATCGTCGATATACATAGTGAAAAATTGTAGAGCTTTTCAACGCGATGTAAAAGATTTATGTTCGAGATTTTCAAACGTTGTCCACTAGGCGGAGCTGCGTGCCTAGGATTTTATTTAAAAATGAAAGACTTTTGGGTCAGAAAGGACTTTTTAAAGGCGTCTTTATTGAGAAATTGATAAGCAATGTATTGCATAGTGAATCCTTGTTCTGGACACAGAGCAAGCCCAAGCTCATTTGCAATAAATAAATAAATAAAAAAAATCTGGAAACCATTTAAAGTAATTAACAGAATAATAACATAGATTTGGATGGCTTTGTTGTTGTTTTACGAAATAAAGCTACTTTTTCCAGTCTCTTAAAATTTGAGTTATACTGTGCATTTAAAAAGATATAAACATGCTATTTCCACTCATAATCTACATGTGTGTGAGAGAAAGAAATAAATAATACAACTTTTATTCCTAATTTTTTAAACCCACATTTTGGGACATTCTGAGTCTAATCCTACTGAGAAAACCACATGAAGTTCAGAAAACAAATCTAACAAATGGAGCAGATGAGGTCTAACTACAGTTGATGGAGCTATAATCCTAGGAAGGGTTTAGAAGTTGCAAATTAAATTCTTTAAGAATTTGTACTTTAGCCAGTTGGACTTTTGTCCTTATGAGCCCTCTGCTTGGCCTGATATGTTGTCTTGTGGGGTAATAGAGAGAATGGAAAAACATTAAGGCTTATAATATGATTCTAATTAAAATAGTTAGATTCTTAAAGACTTCCAAATGCAGATGTCTGGGGACAGTATATATTTTGTGGCAGTTTTACTGATGTTGCTTTTTAAAAGGGGAGGAGTGGAATAATTATCTTGATAGCTTAATCAGAATACAATCATCTTGTTTCACTGTAAATAAGCTCTGTGAAGATCAGTAGATGTTACTTCCAAATAAATGTGGTTGAAATAATGCACAGCCAACTTCAGAAACAAGGAATATTTTCAGCTCCTGGGACAAACTTTTGAAATCTAAACTTTCTTTCCCTGAAGGACAGAATCCACAAACATCCAGAAATGACCTCCTTCTCCCCATTTCTGTTTTTGTTTGCCATTCTTGTTTGTTTTAAATTTACAGCCAGGCTCTAGAGGGTCATGCCTACTCAAGTCATGTTGCCGAGACCATCCCTGACTCCTTTTAAGGTACACAGATTTCTCTGGTGCTTAATTCCCTCTGTCAGGTTGAAGAGCTTTCTGCAGGGAATCCATATTGACCTGCAGACCCCAGTAGAGCCAATCTGGAGTGCCACAACCTATCTACAAAGCAAGCAAACCTCTGGAGACTGCCCCCCCAACACACACACAACTTGCATGCTCCACATGCCAGACACATTCCCAAGTTGTCTACCTATCCAACGAATCTCCATTCTGCTTCCAAGCATCCAACAGCACGCTGCTCGTCTGCTCCCGATCTTAAATTGGCCCAGAATGGGGAACAACATAATCAGGATCCAGAGATTATCCATGCTCTAACCTGCATCCTGGTAATCTCTTAGCATGGGAGGACGAGGACTCAGAATAAGAGAAAGGGAAATATGTGCTCATTTGGGTCAAATCCTAGTCATTCATAGACTGCTAGGTTGTCATCTGCCAGGCAAACTCTGGAAGTTTCTTTCTGAATATACTGGTCAGAGATTTCATTTAGGACCTGACCCCATTTGCATTTATGTTGAACCTGGACCCTCTTCACTCGTTCCAGGGCTCCTGTGTACCCCTGAGGCACCTTTGCAGAAGAGCGATTCCTTTGACTGTCAGGGGACAACTAGCAACGACATCCCCACCCAGCAAAAACCAGCTGGCAGTGCAGGATTCCTCCTCGCATCCGAAGCAGGCTGGGTAGTAAGGCCACTCTTCCTTCCGACAGCAGAGGAAACTGTTTCGGGAATCAGATTATGACAAGAGTACAGGCGATCGGGGCTTTCTTCCTCCCTGTTACTGCTGGAATGGAAGAAGGCTTGCTCTCACCTCGCCTGAGTGAACGCCGCAACCTGACTGTCCGGAGAAAGAGGCTGTTTGGGGGCCGCCGGTCTCTTGAATTCGCAGGGTGTCGAATTCTCCTGAGTCTTATCAGGTCCGTCTCTGATCCGTTCATATAGAATAAGCAGAAAAGCAAGCCGGGCCTCTAGAGCCGGGCCGGCTGAGGCACCAAAATGAAGGAGCAGCTCAAACTATCTGACCATGTATCCAAATCTTTATTCAGATGGAGTTGAATCTGCATTGAAGTCACTTAATCTGCATTGAAGTCACTCTTTGGTCCCCCCCCACCTTCCTGTGATCCCGGGCCGGAGTCGCTGAATCAACGGGTGCTCAGGACAGAGGGAACTCGTCGTGCCCGTGTACAAATGTGCTTACTTATTTCCTGGGGATTTTGGGGTGATGGTGGTGGGAGGAGTGTGTGGTTAATTAATATGCTTTGAACTGGACTTTAAATAATTGGTAGGCAACTGGGAAAGAAGGAATCAAGTCATTGGGATAATTGGGGGGGGCGTCAAAGAGTTGGAATCAACACATCAGATGAAAAGCTCAAGAAAAAAATAGGAATATCCCCAAACACACCGAAAAAAATTCCGGACCGCTGTCGGGTTTCGGAAAAGAATTTGTAAGAGACAAGAATCTGGCTTTATGGACAGCCCCCCGCCCCCCCAAAAAACCTCTCTCTCTCTCACACACACACACACAGCCTGTCCCTTTTCCTTCCTGTTCTGTTTAAAAACCTTTCCCGTCGCAACACAGCGCCAGCCTCTTTCGGAAAGGCCCCTCGGCAGTCCAGCGGGCTCCTAGACAGTGTTGAATAAACGGGATGCTTATTCTGGCCTAGGGAGGAAAGCCCCCCACACATAAGCTTTGCAGCCCAGGAGGAAACCTCGCTCAATGGGGCCCGTCAGCGGTGGGTGCGATCCCTCAAGTCAGGCAGCTTTTCGCGCTGCCCGTCCACTGACGGCGGCGGGACAGGGGGAGGGGGTTTAGCCTGGCTCCAGGTCTCCCTTGGCTTGAAGAGCAGGGACGATCTTGACAGGTGATATCTGGACGGAGGTGATACTGGGACTGTTCAAATGGACACAAAGCTAGTCCGAGAAGAGAGCTAAAGAGCCCAGTTGGCCTCTCCCTTCGCTGTCGCTGTTCAGTCTTAAGGGTTGGAAATATTCTCCAGAGTACAAGAAAACTCACTAAAGGCCCGCCACTCGCTATAGCGTACCAAATGGGCTCAAGTCTCCCGATGGAGAGATTTAAACAGTGAGATTTCTTTCTTGGTAGAAGTTAAAATATACTGTAAAGGCAATTTGATGTGCCTTTACTTCTTCCACTCCCCCACAACAGATCCACTCAGCACTACTATCACTTGGGAACTTTTGAAGACACAAACTTCGTTTGGCTTTAAAATGTCCCTTGGCACCACCTCTTCCAAAACCCTGTTTTCCATTCCTCTTCCAATCGCACTACTGTATAGATATATCTCGGTAAAGAGGGTTTATCTGTTGGCATGCCAATTTGCCCAAGCTTGTGAAGTCCGCTGATTGCAAGAGAATTCTCCTTCTGTGTATACCAGGGATAAAGGAAATTATTATTATCATATTCTGTATTAACACTTAAGCAGAGATAAAAGTGCCCTGGCAGATGAGAGTTGATTCGCACTTCCACGTTTAGGAATGAAGAGAAATGGCGATCCCTTAGATTCTTTGTTAATGAATCCAAACTATTTGGATAAAAAGAAATCTTCAACTCCAGATTGATGGCATGGTTACTAAATTCGCCTAGAGATACAAAATGCCCTTTCCAAGGCCACACATCCCTCGTTGCTATTTTTTCCTAAGTCTCTAGCCAAAATATTTAGTCGTGAGAAACAAAAAAAAAAAAAGGGGGGGGGAGGATGGATTATTCTATAGTGCAGACTAATCTCTTATTGGGAAATGAAAAGATGTTTGGAATCGGCAAGTGAAAACAAGTTCAGCTGCAGAGGTATAAGAACTGTCCCTTTTCTTTCTAATTCTTCTCTGAATTAAACATTCTTCTGAAAGAATATAAAACACACACCAACACATCAGGATATAAAGAAAAATAAGAGGAGAACGTAGGTGATGACCGCAGACTAAAGAACACCAGTACGCTTCTGTCTTCAAGGATGTACACAGCTGAAAGCGTTTCCAGTGTGCTCTCTCCTTTCACCTACATACAGCGAATCGAGAAATATTTGGCTTTTATATAATTATTATGAGATATATATTAATAATTGCATTAATTTCAGCAGCATTCATTTATAAGAATGAAGTTATACCCAATGTATTTGTATTTTATGTTATTTTTATGTCAGAAATAAATATAAAAGTAGTGCACATGGACTACGGATAAAAATAACATTTCGTATTAGACACGCATAACATGCCCAGCGCGGGGGGAACTCCGAAGCGCTTAGATACGGTAATTAGATACGGAGTTCCCACGAGAGATTCACGGTCATCCTGGCTTCCTTGTTTTGTTTTGTTGGGAGTGGAGATTTTCGCAGGTCTTAAGAAGACGACAGATAATGTTTATAATTATATGAATGTGCACATCAGTTTAAACAATAATATCTCAGATCGTTTACTTCTGCGCAAAGGCCTGGGAAAACAAAACGGGGAAAAAAATAGGGCGTTCTGAAACTGGATTTGTCATTCTTTCTAGTACGACAGAAATATGCTTCTCTATACACAATTCCTCGCCTTTCAGAAAATAAATCACATGGCCGAATAGATTTAAAATACGCAGATTTTTTTTAAATCACTAATGGTGAACGTGAAAAATACCTGCTGGTACCTCACTTTAGGAGAGTGTAATTGGTAAAAATAGGAGTTTGATGAATAGATAATAGTTCCTTAACTACCAATAAACACTAAGCAGCGGCCCGCAGTGTAAGGATGTGATCATAATTATTCGACCGCGACAGCCAATGGGAGCCGGAGGACTCGGCCCTAAAAATCGTCCCCGAACGCCACGGCAATCTCGAAAACCCGGACGAAGCCGGATTCCCGGACGAAGCGCCCGTCTCTGCACCCCAAGCTCAGCTTTCCCTCCTCCCGCCCCGATCTCTCTTTTAAGAGTTCCCCCCGAGTTGCCGCCCGCCAAAAAGCCGGGAAGGTGCGGATCGTCTCTCCCGCCGCCAGCGGCCACGGCGAGGTTCTTTCGGGGGCAGCGATGCCGGACTGGCGGGCTCCCGAAACGAGTTCGGGGAGCCCGGCCAGGGGCAAGCGACACCCTCCGGGCTGCGGGCCGGGCGGGGGAGGCCCTGAGGTTAGCGTGGGGCGTGGGAAGGCAGGGCTCGGCAAGGTTGGAAACGGTGCCCCGAAAGCTTGGCTCCTTTTCCCCGCGCGCGGCGTGAGCGAGATCGGGTGCCGTTCGGCGCTTGTGTTGTTCGAGGCCAGCGGAGGGACTCCCTTCTCCCCTCCCGCCCAGCTCCTCCCCGCCCTCCTCACAGCTGGGAAACCGCCCCGGCTCCTACCTGACTCCTGGCGCGCTTTGATTCGGCTCGCGGGACCGCCGCCGCCGCGTCTGCCTGTCTCTGCCTCCTCGGGTGAATTTGCGCCTCTCCCTCCCTCGCCCGCCCCCTCCCTCCGCCTGGCGGGCGAGGATCCATTCCGCTCGGGCCGGATCCGTCCCTCCAGGATCGCGTCGGTCAGAAGTTGCCTCTACCCTCTGACGCACTTTAAAGAGTCTTCCCCCTGCAACCTCGGGGCGAGTAACAGCGGCCAATCATCAAGCCATTTACCAGGCTTCAGAGGAGGCTGTTTATGTGATCCGCGGCACTAATTAGGCTCATGAACTAACAAATCGTTTGCGCCACTTCGGGCAGAGGGAAACGATCGCTCTCCTTCCTGGACTGCCGCTGGACTTAAAAGGGCCGCCTCGGGCGCTGCGCGGAGGACGGAAGCAAGCGAGGAAGGAAGGAGCGAGCGAGCGGGAGGGCGGGCGGGAGGGAGAGGGCGGGGATAGAGGACCAGGATGACTGGAGTCTTTGACAGCCTTGTTTCAGATATGCATTCAAACCAGATTACCTCCGGCAGTTACCAGCAGCAGCACCACAGCTTGCATAAGCCCCAGGAATCTCCCACTCTGCCCGTGTCCACAGCCACGGACAGTAGCTACTATACCAACCAGCAACAACACAGCGGTGGAGGTGGAGGAGGCGGAACAGGTAGCAACGGAAGCGGTGGATCGCCCTACACTCAGATGGGCTCTTACCAGTATCACCCGAGTGGCATCAGCACAGTGCCCTATTCCACCAAAGCTGGGAGTTATGATCTGGGATACTCTGCCTCCTACAGCTCCTATGCAACCTACGGAACAAGAACGCCTCCAGTCAACAATGACCCCGGTAAGACTCCAGGGCATAGAAGAGATGGGGAAAACCTCAGAAATAGATGTGGCATTCTTCTCTTTTTTCCTCTGATTTTTTCAGCCTGGGTTATTTAGTTAGGAATGGGGAAGAGAGAGGAGAGGGAGAGCAAGTAGCTACTGTATGGCATTGTGGCGCTGGGATCTTCTGACCCATCCCTTGTGAGATGTGGCCATATTTCATTCCTAGTCAAGTAACCTGGTTCCACCACCCATACTAAAATAGGGTGTCTGTTGCTGGAATCAGATTATTCACCCGTTTTCCTTTCTTGCAACAGAAAAAGAAGAGGGTGAGCCAGAGATCCGAATAGTTAATGGGAAGCCAAAGAAAGTGCGAAAGCCAAGAACCATCTACTCCAGTTTTCAATTGGCAGCTTTACAGCGCCGCTTCCAGAAGACCCAATATCTGGCACTGCCCGAGAGAGCTGAGTTGGCAGCTTCACTAGGCCTCACCCAAACTCAGGTAAGAAGGCATCAGAACAGTGTCAAGAAATTGTTTCCTTAACCAGATCAGTGAAATATCTATGCTGTATTTCAAGTTTGATGCAAACTTTGATCTTGACTAGTTGTGTGGGAGTGTAGCTTAGCCTGTTGCTCAAATCCAGCTCATTTGGTCAGTTTATGGTCCAATATATTGTTCCAGGAGTTAATTCGGCACTCAGATTAGGTGTGTTGGGTGAAGACAATGATAAGAGTGCCAGTTGAGATCTCCCGTCTCTTTCTTTGTGCAGACTGATCTACAGGATCAGTCAGGATCACAGCCCTGCTGAGCAGAAGCTGCTCTTAGAGTTGCCTCCACAAAGAGGTGCTTGTTTTGTGAAAATGATTTTTTGTCATCCTTTCATGAAAGCAGGAAATGTTTTACACTGAGGTAACCCCAACCCCTAGACACCTTCCACAAATGTGTGGAAGATTTTCTTTGTCTCTTATCCAGTATAGGTTCCTGATTCAGATGCTGCCAAAGTCTTTCTGTCTCATAGAAGTCATTGCTTGGAAACAATGAGGCATGACCAGATCTTGCTTTTTCCTAAGAGCCTGGTGCTTCACAGAATTTAGCCCCTCCCAACTCTTTGCTGGATTCAGTCCTGTAATACCTACCAGGAAAAAAACTGTCAGAATTCAAATATCTGGGAAACTTAACACCAAGATCTTTCATTAACTCCTATTTAAAATTAAATGGGAGCAAGGCACATTTTCTTTTAATCCAGCTGGTGTTCCTCCCTTTTCCTGCTCTTTTGGTCTACAGTTGGACCCAGTCCTGTGATATTTTCTTTCTATTTCTATTATTAGAAAACAGTGGAGTTTGCCCCAGACACCAGCAAGAAAAGCATGTTCTTGGAAATAATCCTAATTTGCCCCTCTGGAATACCCTGGTGATCTAATCCAGGTATTCTTCAAGCTGCTTTATTCAGGCAGATTCTCTGCACTGATAGGGCCTTGGGTATTTCTGGGGCATGTCCCAGCCTAGTGGCCTTTCACCTCAATCAAACTCCTTGTCTTGTGATAATCTTTTCTGGCCACCCCCATCTGATCTGTGGGTTACTTTTGAGGACCAAGCTTCTCCTTTTAGCAGCAAGTCTTGGAGGCTACAATACCTCCCGCCTGGTATAAACAACAAATTAAATAGGCCTTGATGAGCCACTAGCAAAGAGCAGGAATTTGGTATTTGGCCTGCACATTCGAAGAAGGCCAGCAGGATGGGAAAATCTGTAGAAGACAGGAAGCTTGAATGTACTGGAGGGGAGAATGGGACTTGTCTGTCATTTCTATTTTTTATGTGAATTTTAGATGAAAAATGGGCTGGGACGTTAACTTTCTGTCTCCTGCTCATTCCTGCCTTTTTCCTCCTCTCTTTGACAAGGTGAAGATATGGTTTCAGAACCGCAGATCCAAGTTCAAGAAGATGTGGAAAAGTGGTGAAATCCCGGGAGACCAGCAACGTGGTGGCGGCAGCTCCTCTCCGCCTTGCACCTCACCTCCTGCTTCAGCCACCCTTGCCTGGGACTTTGCTCCCCACCCACAGAGAATGAGTACTGCTGGCAGTGGGAGCAGCGCTGGCTCAAGCCCTGGCACTCCTAGCGGAGCAGCTGCTTTCCTGGGTAACTACTCATGGTACCATCAGGCATCCAGCGCCGCAGCCTCCCATCTGCCAGGAGCCTCCCCAATCCTGCAGCAAGGGCAGTCTCACCAGCATCACCCCCATCTTCATCATGCCCATCACCATAGTGCGGCTGTCAGCGCAGGGACTATTTTCTAATCCCAGCCCGTGTGCCCAGTCTACTCTCCAAGGAATCGTCCAGGGTGGAGAAAGAAGGCTGTACTGGTACGGTGGGCAGAGGTGTTTTGCCCTGGTGCTTTGGGAAATAGTCCATAATTCTTTCCCCACCAGAAGTATCTTGGCGGCAGCACCCGCCTGACTTGGTGGTGCCAAATGGGAGAAGCGCCTTGAAAGTTCAGCGATAATCCCTGAAGTTTCGGAGTGAATCAGAAGCTAGTTCCCCTCCCCCAAAACTTCAGTTCAGAATGCGGCTCACCCAACTGGCGACTCTGAAGTTGCTAGCGACCTTCTCCCTGACAAGCGTGAAATCTGGGCAAAGCTGTGGTCACACCCTTGATCAAAAGCTCTCAATGCTTGTTTTTCTCTTTCAGAATTCTCTGTCCCCCGCCCCATCACCTCGACCTAATCTTTTATACCCATCCTTTTTCCACCAGCTTTATCTTCTCTGTACCCCACCTAATCTGCGGTAAATAAGACGTTAAAAACTGTGCCGGCGGTGTGCACAATTTTCTCCCATTTTTCATCAAATCGCTAGTGCAAAATTTCTTATTTAATTTTGTTTATTTTTTATACGTTTTTATAGGTGCCTTTGCAGATGACCTCATTTTGATGTTGGGGGAAAAAAGATAAATAATTTTTATATGTAGATATTTAAAATGAAAAAAAGAAACCCAGCTGTGCTTAAATTATCTTTTTTCAAATGTTTGCAGGACTTTTTCTTCACAAGATATAAATATATATATACATATATATATATATATGTTTGTAATAGAGTTGTTTGTGCTAATTCTTCCCAACCTCTGCCTTAAAAAGGAGGAGGGACAGTTTCATTGGACAGGCTATATTTGTTCATGTTTTGTGAACCAAGAAATTTTTTATGCCATCGTTTTCTCTCTTTCTCTCTAGGCAGCTCCCATATGTTCTTTGTTATTCTGTTTTATAGCTTTCATCTTCACTATCACAAAGAATAAGCTACTGAATTTTCCCAGTTCGTAGTTTAAACCTTTAAAACATTTTTTGAAAATGTATGTTCTTGGTTATTTATTACAAAAACCAAACAAAAAAATCACTCAATGTTACTTTTACAGTATGAAGAGATTATTTAAATAAATTATTGTTTGCACCATACTTGGTTCAATCAGTAGAGTTGTCTTGGAGCATCGTTTTTCCGTCTTCCGACGTCTACGTCCTCGCCTTCGTCGAAGCCCTCTCTCTGCTCTGCCGGAGCGAGCGGCGCCTCTTTTCTGCCGTCTTTTCCCGAACGAAATCCGAGTTCGTCCTCCACTCGCTCAATTAGTTCCTTCCGTGGAACTACAGTAATCGCCCCTTCAGGCAGAGAGGCGCGGCCGCCTCTGCCCTCCATTCCCGCCCCGAGGGCCTGAGCCTGGGCGGCTTCCTCGCTTCTCCGACGCTGCTGCGAGCTCTGCGCTTGATGAAAGGCGCAGGCTCCGGCTTTCTTGAAGGGCATTTTCAAGCCGCGAGGG
The DNA here is from genome assembly GCA_032468055.1 of Acrochordus granulatus. Taxonomy (NCBI): domain Eukaryota; kingdom Metazoa; phylum Chordata; class Lepidosauria; order Squamata; family Acrochordidae; genus Acrochordus; species Acrochordus granulatus. The sequence goes on from JANHZU010004450.1 coordinate 194,559, forward strand.
CGCAAATTCAGGGCGGCTCAACCGGGGTCGCGGGGCTGCCGGCAGCACTCTCCCGTGCACGCACGCACACGCCCGGACGCCCGCCGCGAGCAGGAGCACCCGAGAGGCTTCCCTCTGAGCCCAGCCCCAATCACTCAACGCTCCCGCTCGCTCGCCCTAGCCTCGGCCCCACCCCACTGCGATCGGCGCCACCAGACGCGGAGGCAAGCCGGACCGGCTCCTGGCGGCTTTCCGCGCCACAATCCTGGCAGTGTGGCGGCGGCTCCTAAAATTGCTGGCGACCGCCCTCCCTCGTGATTATCCCCTAGGCCCAAGCGGCGGCGGAGAGGAGTGAGTCCTGAATGCCTTCGGTTTGTCCTCTTTGCGCGCTTTGCGGCCTCCGCCAGCAAAGCTTTAGGAACTAAGCGGCCGCTGACTTTGCCGAAGGTTTTCTTTAGGAACAAAGCTCCCTACACGAGGCGCACCCAGACACAGGCTGCTGGACTAGAGTAAGTCCTGAAAACAGCATTTCAACTTTAGAGTTGCCTGGTTCTGCCTTCCTATCCGGTTATTTATATTTTTTCTCCCAATTCACAGCTTTTTCCTGGATGAAGGCACCACTCTTCCATTGCTAATAGAATTACTCACTGCACTCGTATTTGAAATCCAGCATACTGTATTTCTAAATAATCTCTAAAGGTGAAAGAGTATATCATTCTTATGTCACCTGAAAGGCTCGCAGATCTGTTACAATTTATGGCACAATGAATCTATCAATTAATCTTACAGAATGCGGAGACACTAGAAAACTAACAGCAGAGACCTTGTTCTGGCTCACTATTTGCGGGAGAGGCCAAAGGATGCTCTCCTTGCCTCCCATCCCAATGCAGGTTGCTCCCTGATAGAGCTGAGCCCTCAGATCAAACAAAAACCTTTCCAGCTTCTACAAATCATTCTTCAGGGCCCTTCAAATATTTTGGTGTGCCATATAAAGGAGGGTTCCGGTAATAATACCTAGGTTGTGCTGGGATCTACTGGGGATGGTGCTTCTTCTGGCAGCTTTCTGTCTTTACGATGATTCCTTTGCTTACCTTTTAAATGATAGCTATGAGCTGATCCTTGGGATGTATACATGGAAATAGTATTTATTTCTCAGTACTTCAACTAATCCATAAATATGAAATCCAGATCTGCATATAAAATTATGTGCTATGATGTGGGCAAATAGTATTTGCTTGGTTTCAATAACAAATCTAATTTACTGTAGTTCTTTTTACAGATTTCATGTTTCCCTGTTGATTTTATAGCCATAAATATGAAATCTTGAAGGCCTTTACACTGGTTCATTTCTTATTGAATCACTGGAACAAATGCACTAAAATATTCATCCATCCTCTCCCCTTATTACTTTTCTGTTCCCTTTCTGCCAACATGGCAATTTGAATGCATGCAAAATGCAAGTAGATAAATTGGTACCACCTAAATTGATTGGAAGGCAACAGCATTCCATGCACCTCAGCATATAGTCATGCTGGCCACAGGACCACGGAAGCATCTTCGGATAGTAGATTTCTTTGGCTAGGAAACAGATGAGTGCCATCCCCTAGAGTCTAACATGAGTAAAAGGGAAACTTGTACCTTCTATTTTTTTCTGTGATATGAGAATCCCTACAACTATCCCAGGCTGTGTCATTTGTTTTTAGGAGAAAAATAGCCCCCTTCTTTCCGGAGGATTGTATGATCAATTTGGGGGGACCACAGGAGCAGGAGGAAGGATTTCACTCAGTGTAGACTTGCTTTTCCCTACTTAGTGTCTTTTCTTTATATTAAATGTCAACTCCCATAATCCCCAGCCAACAGACAGAATAAGGAGTATTGGAATCTAAGATGAAAGCAAAGCACTGAAGGCCTCTCATTTTTAAAGGCAAATTCGGGAACCCTGTTGTACAAGTCTCTGTCTCCATGACTCCTTTTTACTCCCCAGTCTTTGCCAAGGTGATTTGTGGGAAGCAGCAGCCTGCAAAATGATTAAAAGCCCCTCACAAGATCTTTACTTTCCTGCTGGGACAAAGGGCCATTTCCACCTTCAGCAATGCCAGCAGCAGCAGCAGAAGAAAGCTTAATAAAGTGCCACCCCCATTTCTCTGTTAACATCTTAGGAGGGTGCTGTTTGGCTAGATCTGTGCTCGGGAGAGAGAAAAAATAAAGGGGTGCCCAAGCAAACACCCAGGATGTGACAGGAGCCTGGCAAAGCCGCTGAAGACTGACTGCGGGCCCCGGGGGCCAGGCAGAGGCGACCTTTCAGCAGAGGTTCTCCTCTTCTCCAGTTGCAGGGTGAATCGCCAGGCTGTCCTCTCGCCCCATCTCGGGGTGGGGTATGTGGGAAAGGGGGAAGAAGAGATGAATGCACTGCAAAGGGGATGATTAAGAGGCCTAAACCTCAACGCGCCGGAGGCGGTGAATGTGCAGCCTGAGTAGGAATCACGCAACCGGCCTTGGCACCAGAAAAGAGGGGGTGCGGAACAAGCAGGCAGACAAAATCCGGAAGAGAGCGGGATGTGGGCGGTGTTGTTGTCTTCCGCCCCAGTCAGAAGCCCTGTCGTGGTTGGCTTGGTCGAAAACCAACAGCAGCGTTCCCACCAGTCTCCTAAAGCTGTCAGGCTAAAAACCATTCGGGCAAAGCAGGTCAGTCTTACGCAGCCCCCATCTTGCCGAAAGAGAAAGTTCAAGCTTCGGAAGGAAGGAAAAATGGCCACGCTTCAGTAAGTTTCTGGCCGAGATGAGGGAGCGTTGCATTAACAGCACCGACGCGCCTCTCGAGTTACTGCCCCCTGAAGCCAGACTCCCTCGGGCAAGAATTTCGCAAAATAGAAAGGGCGTCACAGCGCACCCCCCACCCATCCAGAAGGCGAGGGCGGGAAAGGAACACGCAGAGAACTCCGGCTAACCTAACCAACGCTAGCGCACGCCTAATCGCTCCCCCCACCCCCACCCCCGTTCCCTTTGAAGCCAGCTCGCAGGCGCCCATCTCAGAAGGGCGAAGCGAAGAACAAAGAAGGAGGGAGGCAGCGGGAAGAAGGCGAGACGCGGCGAGGGGGGAGCGGGGAAAGAGGGAAGGGGAAGCTGGAGGAAGCGAGAAGGGGAGCGAAGCGGGGGGGAGCGTGGGAGAATCGGCGCTGCGGAGCCTGGGCGGAGGGCCCGAGGGCGGGGCCTGAGCGAAGCTCCTCGGTCGCCTGAGGCGCGGCGCCGGGGAGTTTCCCACACGGCCGGGCTCCCTGCGAGACGACGGGCCTGTGATCCTCTCGAGGAGCCCCCTCCCCGTGGTGAACGGGGCTGGCGGGAAATGGAAACTGGAAGCGAGGAGCCTCTGCCTCCGCGGGGGACGAGGGTCGCCGCCCCTCCCCGAGTCCAGAGGGCGAGGAAGGCGCCGTTCGGCGACGCCCCTTGGCCGGTCCTTACCAGGGAAGGGCCGGAGCGCCGGAGACGCGCGCCCCGCTCTGTCCGCCTGGCGCTGAGTTTCCTTGCCGCGCTTCGTCGCCGGCGCTTCCCGCCCTGGGCGTCCGAAAAACTTGCCTTCCCCCTCCACAGCCCTCCGTCCATTCTTTGCTAGACGTTGATGTTGTTATTCCTGCTATTTAGAGTTTTATCGCGCTTTCTCAAACAGAAGTGTAAGACGTGCACTTCCTTCTCCGACGATTCTCTAAAACAAAAACGTGATGAGGTAGTTTGGCCTGAGGAGAGGGGCTCGCCTCAAGTCACCCAGGAAGCTTCCGAGGCGGCAGATCTTTCTGCTCCTAATCCAACACTTAAACCAGAACACCACGCTGAGGTCCTACACCACCCATCCACACCAGCCCGTGGTGCATTCACCCTGATAGGTAAACCCCAGTTAGCTGGAGGGGAAAATCAACGGTTATATTTTAAGTCTGCTTTGAACAAATCAGAACAGGGAATACAATATGTTAAATTACTCTTACTTGGTAATCACTGCTCATTTAAATAACATTATACGCCCATGTTCACACTGGCATAACCAAAATAATAGGAGCCCGACTTGGTTCCCTAGTCTGGGCAAAAGGTGTCCAATCCTCTCAGGATCCTGATCTCTCCATCGCATCCAAACAAAATGGACATATTTGGTTAATAAAAAATTTCCATCAAACTAATCAGATTAATCCAGTTATTTCATGGAGCCCAGGAAAGATTTTGTAGAAGCTTTATTCTGCTTTTCTGCAAGGCACAGGGTGGTTTACAATTTAAAGTAGAAAACAATATATAGTCTGTGAATGAAAGGCATAATGGTGTGTGTGAAAGAACTTTCTTAGATCTAGATGCCCTAGAAAGTTAGACCATAATTTTGGAATATGATTAACTTGGCCTTATAATTGGGTCAGGGACAGAGGGAGGGAGGGAAGAATCTGTAGGTTATGATCTAAAAACTGTCAGCAATATTAAGAAGCTAAATTGATGGATGAGTGTAGAGAAAGGTAATTTTGGACTTGGTATGTATGTCTGTGTGAGAAACATTCTGGCACAATAGCTTTGCATCTCAATACATGTAGTGGAAATATCAATAGGACATTAGAGTTTGTTGCAGTCAGCTAGATGTTTAGATCATTTTGGCATCTATCAAATCTTTCCCAAGGACCTGGATGATATTATCATCATGATTGCAATATTATTATTATTGGTTGAAGACCAAAGAGGAGGCCATTGTATATCAGCACTTGGGCAGAGGAACTTGCAGGGTCAGTCACCAGGTATATTTCCCACTCTCTTCTGGTACCAAGGAGTCAGACTAAGATGGAAGGAGGCAGTAATATAGACAAGTCTGGGTGCTGGTCCCAATCTGCCACAAAAGAAATAATCCCATGGCTTGGGACAGCAAAATCTCCTGTTCTCCATTGCCCCAGGAGCTCCAGGAGGTAGAGAAACATGGAAGATCACAATTGGAAGATAGGTCCAACTTTCATCCCTGAAAATAATATTTAAACAGATATGGGCATCTCCACATCAGGATTGCATCATTGTAGAAGGTCATTTGGGTCAGCTTGACTTTACAACCCATCCATCCATTCTTCCATTGCTGATGTATTGGGATACACTGCATTATATGTATTAAATGACATTGGAATTATTGTTATTATTATTGGCTCCAAAATACACTGAGAATATCTAGTTTTCAAAATAATTGTTTCTCTGTCCATATGCAGGCAATCTCTCTCTGCCCTGTTTTTTAAAATAAAAAAGGGAGGGGAGGAACCTGGTAGAATTTACCCCATGAAAGGGATGCCTTTAGCACAACGGCTCTCTTTCAGACCTTTCGCCCTATTACAGCTGCATTTATTTGTCTTTAAATGGTTTCACTGCAGATAGGAGGATCCTCTTGTGCTCCAGAGAAGTCTGCAATGCTTTCTTTAAAGGTCCATCAAAGGAGAGAAAGGGGGGATAGACAGCCCAAGAAAGATGCGGTATCAGGGGTTCATTTTCATCACTAACTCTCTAGCCTTTTGCAGCCCCATGGGGCTGGAGAAACTGGAGAATGTGGTGGGCCTTGTCAAAACTCACACAACCACCCACACACCCCACTGCTACCATATTTCTTTTTCCAGAGAGGTTGGACAACCTGACTTTCTGCTGATCCCCCCAACATCTCTTGTTATATTTAGCTATCTTCTCCCTTTGCCTCTGTCCTGCCTTGCCACAGTACCAGTTTCAGAACAGACTCCCATGACTGCTGGTTACATTGGCCCTCCAGGGAACAGGGAGGAAAAAGAGGAGTGGAGGAGGGGGAGGTAAAGCAATGTAATTAAATTTCTCCCCACACATTTTTTGTGGTGGGGAGGTGGATGTCACCCTGGAATGCAACTTGAGTAAAGGGAGTAATTTTCCTCTAAAAAATGGTGGAGGGACAGGGTGGGGAGAGGACCTGGTAAAAAAAATTGCCATTTGGTAGGCAATTTGCAAATTTAGCCCTATTAAAAGTGGGGGGGGGGAGAGAACACCCAAGAAATTCAATTAAATCTGCTCTGGCCAAAGAGCTATTTGCGGTATGAATATCTCCCCTAAAGCTGGAGCAATCATGTGGCATTAGACACTTCCGGAATCCTATAGCCAACTTGAAAAATCCCAGACCCCCTTTTCCCCTAATTTTTGCTCTGATCTGTAATTTTATCCACATTTGCACTAGTTTGAGCATTCTGGCTCTCCCATCTGAAAGCCTGCAATTACTATATAATTCTTCGCAATTTCACATGTCCTAATATGGACTGTAATTTTTGCGCAAGACAATTTCCTGCTATTTCAAGCATCAACATTGTCAAAGTTGTATGTACATAATAAATGGGAATATCAATGCATAGTTTTTAGCATAACATCTTGACTCCTCGATAATTATATCCGTTCGGAGCCTACGCAGAATTAGCCTGAATTGCACGGTAACTGCTGCTGCTTTAAAATTTTAAAAAATTACTCATAATTTTCCCAAAGATTACCAAGATCTCGAGTGCACAATGTCATCAGCGTAATGAAGAGTAAACATTTATGCTAATAATCTGCAATTTTTTTCCCATCAGCTATAAAGACAGAGTCTATATAGCAGAAAATTTCAGTGATATTCTGCAAGAGCCGGGCTGCGAAAACTCTCCTGCGCTCAGCGGCAGCTTCCAAGGACCCTAGAGCCCACTTTTTTTCTGGGTGTTCTCTGGATATTTATTCCTGTGGCATGGCTATTTCTCACATCAACACCCCCGAACCCAGCCCTCTATTTTCTAGTCTCTCGGCCACTTTTCCCTGCAGCAATTTGCTGCATCGAACCTTGAGATAAAGCAAGTGCACTGGGTCGGGATTGCATGGACATTGGCGCCTAAGAGGTAAGAAACGGTGGTGGGGAAACGGCTTCCCGGGGCGGGGGTAGTCTCTTCTCCCCTGTCTTTTAAATATGCATTTTGACGCTCGATTTTTCCCGATACGGAGAGGAGAACGAAAAAGAACACGGTTCGTTCTGCTTCGGCTAATGCTTCGATCGAAACTTCTTGTCGATTATGTCCGGATTATTCAGTATGTGCGAATGAAATGACTATGCTTGAGCGTGCGTGCGCATTGTGTACGGCAAGGTTGGGGAGGAGAAAGGCGACCATCGTTCGATCTCTAGAAGTTTGTAGCGTAATGGAGAAAACGGGGAGGGGTACACCTGGCTTAGTATCGCCTTGTTATCCAGTCTGTCAAACGAAGCCAACTTGGGGTTTGTGCGTTCTGCACAGTTATAGCGTCGCCTGTGAACTAAGCTGTAGGTATAAGGAGGGGGAGGGCGGAGAGGAAGAGAGGGAAAGAGGAGAGGAGGGTGCAACTATGTGAAGCTCTGGGGCTAGTGCAGCTGACCTGGGGGACCAATAATTTGCCGCCTCCGCCTTTGCCCTACCTGATTTTAATAGGGGGAAGAAAAGAGGACAGGATGTATAGTGGAGAAGTGTAAGGCGAGCCTCGGAACGAGGAAGCCCATTTATTTCTTGATTGCCCTTTCGTTCATCTTTGATCTGTGCTGATCTAAAGAGCTTTGTCTTGTAACTTTAATTGACCATGCTTAAAAAGGGGGGCAGGGGGGCTCTCAGGGCTTTGTGCATGCGCATGATGTGATCTGTGTAT
>JANHZU010004450.1:203298-214464 GCA_032468055.1 Acrochordus granulatus
TGCCACCTCGAAAGTTTCTCGTGTTCGTTGGGGATAATTGTTTGGGCTAGTTTAGAAGCAGCCTCAGGGCACTCCCGCTTGCACGCTAGCTCTGCCTTTCTTGGTGGATCTGCGGGGCTCTTGCCCGCCTTGATCAGCAGTCCGGTGAAGGTGGAAAAGAAAATGGAGCAGGCAGAGCTCTTCGGGAGCCTTGATTCCCGGGATCAGTTTGGCTCAAAAGAGTTCCCCTCCCCCGGAGAAGACGGAATGTTTATGGAAATTCTTGGCTTTCGGCTTAAGATTTTTTTCCCTTTCCTTTTGTTTTCTGCTCGTCTGAAGCTTTCCACGAAATAAACTGATGTAACCATTTAGCTCAAAGGGGGAGAGACATTTCTCCAGCAAATTAATCAACCGTTGGAAAAATCCAGTGAAAAACGCCAGAGTTATTAAAACGGGAGGAGAACAAAGAGGTGGGGTGGAAGCTAATTCTTGTGAGTGTTACAATCTCGCAGTTGAATTTGTTTTTGAATAGAGAAACCAAAAGTGACTTGCATTTGGAATTAATTCTGCCTCCTGAATTCAAATAACTAAGCGACTTTTTCGAGAAATTCCCCTAACCACTTCAAGGGAGGACTTCGTATTTTGTGTGTGTTTGTCTGTGTGCATGTGTGCTTGTATCTGTAACTAAAATACAAACACACACGCATTCCTTAGCCCTTATTTCTTGTTAGTCCAGCGGGTTACACTCATCGACTTCGAAGTGTGGCTTCTAAGGGAAGTTCCTTGGAATATATTCCTTTGAAATCCAGGAACTCCAAGGGTCTTAACTTCTCAGGAAGACAGCAACTTGTCACCCTGCAGTCATATCCCAGCGTTTTGGTTTGGTATCTTTCCCCCTCCGTTTTCAATTTCCAATGAACCGGGAGATCTCCAGAACAACCCGAAATAAAGCTGTACAGATCTGGGAAAGATTCCTGACCAAGAGCTTTTCTTTTCCCTTCCCTTCCCTTCCCTTCCCTTCCCTTCCCTTCCCTTCTCTTCCCTTCCCTTTCCTTCCCTTCCCTTCCCTTCCCTTCCCTTTGGGTTTATATATAATTACCACTAAACAGAAAAGAGGGTGAAGGGACCCGCGGCAGGTGACCCGGCCAGAGAGATAAAAAGACAGAGAAGGTAATTCGAAGTGTGTGTGTGTAAGAGAGACAGAGAGAGAGAGAAATTGGGAGGCCAAGTGATTATGACTTTTGAAGGCTGACATGGGGGGAGGGGGAGAGAAGAGCAATCTGTGAGAAATCTCCACTCGCTACCTATACCCGTAAGGCATCCGTCCTGCTATAGGTGTCCTCCTGCTGTGCTTGTATGTGTGTGTAGTTGCAATCCTAACGTCTGCCAATGCCTTGAAAAGGTATTTATTTGCACTTCAATTATTTTATAAACTTTCCTTCCCCCCCCCGGCAATAAATAAAGACCATCCGCCAAATCCACTGTGGGATACATATTTGGGGTGTGGAGAAGAAAGGTCGAATCTACACAGGCGCTTTCTTCCTTCCAGAAGGAAGATCGGGCAGCAAGCGGGTGCTGATTATGTGACTAAGCTCTGGCTGGAAAATTAAGGGTTTCGCTCACTCCGTAATCCCGCTCTGTTGTGCTCGGCTGGTTGAAGAGCGCGAGCGGAAAGGAAGGGTTTGACTGTGGTTGTGGCGCTCGTCGGATTGGGGGATCGACTTCTTCGGGAAAGGGGCGAAACACTAAGGCGGGGTAAACCAATAGAACAAAATAGGCAATTGGAACAGCATTTTCAATGGATGAATGCAGTGCTGAGTGCAGTGCTGAGTATGTCTCTGTGCGTGTGTGTGCCAGAGAGAGAAAAGCACCCATTGTTTTGTTTTAGGATAGGAGAAAGGCCCAATAAATTCAGTGTGATTTATTTTTAAGTCTTGCTCCGCAGTGCGACGTTTGGTCGCGTCCTGTGTAAGAGGAGGAGGTGAAAGAGGACTCTGAATTTTGTAAAATCAACTTTGGCAAGAAAGGCAGTTCCTCCGGCCCCATTTACAAAACGGACAGTGGCAAGGACAGTACTCTACCTCCTTCTCTTACTAGGGAACTGACAAAGAGGGGTTTCAAAATAAAGCAAAAGCAGCCAGCAAGGAGAGGAGGAGGAAGAGGAAGAAGAAAAAGAAAGTTGGGTTTGTAGCGGGTCTGTGTGGGGAATCTGTTTACAAATCTGAATCTCCTGGAATATTTTTTTTTCACCTTTCCCAGAGCACCTCCCTGCATGTGGAGGAGACTAACCAATACAGGAAATAATTTGTTTTGTTTGTTTCTGTTGATTCCCCTTAATTCGAATTTGGATACTTTTGAAGAACACTTCCATCCCATCCTTTCTTCTGCAAAATATCAAATAGCCAATTAATAGTTCTCTGGTGTCAGAAAAGGGCCAAATAAAGAAAGGATTGAGAGTTATTTGTCACCTCAAGAAAGAGAAGTACAAAAATGGTATTTATCTTGGCTTAGTTGGTTCCTGCTTTCTTTGTGCCTTCACTTTTTTTCTTCTGATTATCCAGGTAATGAAACCAGCCCGGAGAGTTTTCTTTTGCACAACGCACTGGCCCGGAAACCGAAACGGATCCGCACCGCTTTTTCCCCATCACAGTTATTGAGGCTGGAGCACGCTTTTGAAAAAAACCACTACGTGGTCGGGGCAGAAAGAAAGCAACTGGCCCACAGCCTCAGTCTTACGGAAACTCAGGTAGGAAGCAGGAGGAGGGAAGAAAAATATGGCTTCCTGTGTAAAATGTATGAAATATAAGGGCGGTGTTGGTGGGGGAACCCAAAAATCTTTCTGTTAACATTCTTTAAACAAAGTAATGTCTCCTTTGTGCCTATTTTCTCAAATATGCTGTCTTTAAACAGAGAGACCTACTTAGTGCCCAAAGCCTGCAGTTCTCACTACATACTGCTTGAAGTCCAAGTAAAATAAGATCTTTCGCCTGAGTGACAGTAAAAGGAATTCCTCATCTTCTGACTGCAATCCTACATGCCTTACTTGGAAGCCAGGTCCATTCAGTTCAGAGGACTGACTTCTAAGTAGACCTGCCTAGGATTAAACCGTTGATCAAGGCAGATCGGTTTAACAGGTTTTGGCTCATGCCGGGAGGATAATCTGGGGCCAAATTTCAAGGCAGAGGAATAAAACAGAGTTCAGTTTTAGGGCTTCTTCATCTCTGAGGACTTTTTAAAGTATTACAGAGGTCTTTAAGAGGCTAAAAGTGTTCTGTGGACCTCTACATTTGTGTGTCAGTTATGAAACTTGAAGTACAAAGAGTGTGCTCTTTTGGTTGGATTTTTGTTGTTCTGTTGCTCAGTCATGTCCGAGTATTTGTGACCCCATGGACGGCAGCATGCCAGGCCTCCCTGTCCTCCATTGCCTCCATAATCCGCACAAAATGTGTTGTTATTTCAGGCGTGGAGTTGTTTGGGGATTTTTTCTGTTTTAAATAAAATCTATTAATTTCACAGTGTATCCCAAACTCTAGAACATGTGTCCACAACAGGGGGGAAAAACTGTATTTTTCCCACCCCAGTTTGTTTTCTGAAATTGAAAGTAAGCATTTTCTTACTTTTTTTCTTTACATATGTTTTCTTTACATATGTCTTGATTCAACATCCAATTAAACTTAAATAATTGTTTTTCAACCATGGGCGGATCGTGAGCACATCTGTTTAGGAGGCCCAATTCTGGCTACAACATTTTCAAGCAAAAGTATAGGGGATTTAGCTGTTGGATCTAGTGGTCTGGACATTAAATCCCACGGATTTTCACAATTTTTCAAGAAGTCCGTCCGCATTGCAGTGAAGTCGGAATTTTAAAACCGCCTCCAGGTTTTGGGGCGAGAGTTGGTGTTTTTCCTGGTGACTAGAATCCTGCGTTGGTTGGAAGTTCTGCTGTTGAGAAGCACAGATGTTCTTCAGCTCAACCGAGTGATCAATGGGCTTTTTTTGGGTGTGGGTATGCGTGGCAGGGAATAAACAGATAAAAAAACTGGTGCGCCGGGCGATGAAATGGGGAGAATGGCGTTGTTTGACGATTGCCCAGATGAGGCCGTAAGAGATTCTTGGAAAAGTGTGCTTAGGATAATGATATATTGTATTAACCTGGGAGGGGAGGAAGTGAGGAGGAGGAAGAGGAGGAAGCAGATCGAATTAATTGCTTGAGCTGCCTGTCAGTTAGCATGGTCAGCTGCCTTTTGGGAGCCTGCAGCTTTGAAAGTAGAGGATTGGTTTAAGGTAGGGGCTTTGAGAAGGTTGTTTAGCCTGAGCTCCCGATTGCCGATCAGCTCTGTTATTCTGCCTTCCTTTAAGTTCGGGAGCGTTTTTCTCCCCTCCGAGCCATTCGAAAGAAACACGCTTCTTCCACGACGTTGTTCCTGTGTTTAAAGGAAAGGAGAGAAGCGGGCGGAGAAGAAGAAGAAGGAAAAAAATAGACCCAGCTTAGTTCAAAGTTCCCAGTAAACAGTAACGTTCTTGGGTCGGATTAAGTTGTAACACTTTTTCCTCCTCCCTCCCCTCCCCCTTCTTGCCTTTCTTGGGGCGGAGCGGAGCGGAGGAGAGCACGGACGAGGTTGAATCTTTTGTTTTAAACATGCCTCCCTTAACAAAACCCCAGTCAATGGATCGACACTTTGATGAAGTTCGCCGAATAAGGGGCTGCTGACAAGCTGATTTCCACGGGCAAAGCGGCGTTTAAGGTGGTCTTTGTCCCGCTTGATTCCGAAGCTGGTCGGGGTCTATTGTGGTAGTGTCAGGCCCCCAGCCCCGACAAAATGAGGTCCCCTTTGGAGATCGGCGTGGAGAAATGAACCATCGTCCCCTTCAATTAGCAAGCTGAAAAGCAAATTAAACTCACCCCTTGTTCTCCGCTCACTATTTAAAGAAGGGGCTTCGGTAGAGAATATGAAAATGCAGCCGAGATGTGAGGAAAGAAGGCGTCTGGCAGCGAAGGGCTTCAGAAAGGGCAGCGAAGCGGGTTAAAGTGGCTGATTAAAACGGTCCCGTTTTCGGATTTCTCCCTCCCCCTCCCGCCTTCCGTGCAAAGTCTTTATCAGGCATTTCCAGGATGAATCAGAACAGAAAGCACTCTTTTTCCTTCTTTAAAAACGGCGTTTACCTTTGGCCGCAACAAGGAGTCAATTCCACTCGCTCTGAAGGTAATTTCGGGATCAATGTAATCTGTTATTAAATGACTTTCAGCATCAGCAGCTTGGGTTTGATTCGGATTTCGGCAACCCAACGCAAACTCATGGGGACTTCTTCCTTCTTTCCTAAGGTGCCTAACCCGAAGGACTTTCCCGTTTTTAACTCGAACCGCAGTCACGCACGTTTCCAGGGGAAATGAGCTCCCTTCCCTCCTTTGATAAGACGGAGGCGCTTGATACAAAAGAAGCCTCTATTTGAAGTCGGCAGAATTCGAACCTCCTCCTTAATTAACTCAGCTCGTTCACCACTCTCTCCCCCCTTTGATTATTTTTAATTACAGTAGAATAATCCCCTCCTCCACCTGTAAAGGGATTTTTCTCCCCCTAAATTAACCTGGAATTTAGCTGAGTTTGGGCTAAATGTTGATAGGCCTATCTGTTAATCAGTTTCTAAGGTTCGACAGAAAGAACTGCTTTTCAGTGGAGAAATCAAACAGTTTTCACGAAAGATGGCAGGAAGTGGGTGGAAGGGGAATTTTTAAAAAAGAAGTCTGGCTTAGTTGTTATTGTGTTTAAATATCATCGGTAAGGCTATGGTGATTAATCGGAAGAACCTGAACCCCGGAATTCCTAAGCACTATCCCCATCCCCAAAGATTTTCTTATGTAAAATGTACTGTAATATAAAAAATGTCCATCACAGAGGGAAGAAGTCTTAGGAATTGGGTACCACACATAAACACATCTTGAAAGGAGATTGAATAGAGGATACTTCCTTCTCTGCAAGATCAGAACACCTTCATCCTATTCCTGATGTATGTGTATTATACCCACAATATATAGATCTGACTGCCACCATGCAATAAATGACACATCGGCAGCCTCTCTTCCTCTTAGTCAGTTTTTTTAAATACACACATCATGTGTAATATCATACAAGGCATAGATGTGATGTATAGTGGATTGATTCAAATGGACAAACCTGTGGACCAATGAATACAGATAGACACATATATAGATGAATAGATGTCTGGATAATAGCCATATATTCTAATCCCGATTTATTCTTCTTGGGTATAGAAGCTCATGGAATCAGTGAAGCTTGGTTTTTAGCAAAATGAGTTAAGATGACAAGGCATTGCTACCATGTAAAGCAGAAGTCAGTAAACAACATTCACTGGGGTTGTGTCCAGGTAAATGGGCTTAAGACTTCTGACATTGGTCCACTGAGAGATGAGGAGGTGGAAACCATGCAGAGTATTTTTCCTCTCAAACGTTCCACAAGGCAAAGGCAAATAATCACATTAGATTTTAATTTGTTGTGTCAACCAGCTCTTTAGGTCAAGACATAAGATGATTTGGCTTAGCAGGTTGTGTTAATAGAATTATTATGCTTTGTTAACTAGAGTTTTAACACTTTCTGCGATCAAAGTGAATCCTAATTTAGAATAAGCATTTGTAGCTTGAATGCAGTCAGAGGCTCCCCTTACTTGTTTGCATTCAAAATCCGATCCTCTAATGTGATCCAAGCAGACTTGCAAAGAGTGCTGAATACAGTACTTGGCGTCATGATCCTAAATGATTTTCTTGGGAGAGGAGCCTTATTGATTTTCTGATAAAATCTAATGTTAAAAATGAGTTCCAGTCAAGGGTGAAAAGCTGCAGTCCTAAATTGACATCAATGGGGACATATTTCTAAGGACTGTGCCTAAAGTGGGGGATTAATCTTAAAGCCCAATTACTGTGGCTTAACTGAGTTCCAGGGAGACAGGAGGTCAGTGTTCCTGTGAAGTCAATGAGATTGCCTTTGATCCTGGCATTGTCTTCCAAAGCCACAGGAAGTCCATTAATTTCTATGGCATTTATTTCCCAGTAAGCGTGCATATAGGATCTTAAAGCACAAACTTGCATGAAATGCCATATTGTCAGACTCCACGACTCAGTGAAGCTCTGGGAAGAGCAAGTAAGGGAGAAAGAATAGTAATTTGCTTTAGAGGAAGGCCCAGTAGACTCGATGGAGAATTTTTCTATCCATACACATGGATAATTGTGTACCATTCATGTAGGGAGAAAGATTGGAGTTCTAGGGTTTGCTCTTAAAAAAACCTTTACCAGATCACCAATTTCAGCCTGCCTTTCTATATAAATAACCCATCTTTGAATTAACTTCTGAACCAATGGAGGCTTGAAACCAAAATTCAATGTAACAGTCAACTTTAGGTTTGCTATTCTCGTGAATATTATTGGGTGGAGAATACCCTCCCCGCCCCCACACACACACAGTGTGTGTGTGTGTGGGTCCAAGTATGTGATCTTGATATCAAGGGTAGGCAAAATGGGGACTCTTGGGATTTCTGAAAGCTTTCTGGGCTGTTGTTAAATACTTAATTGTAGCAAGGAGGAAGGTGCTAGCACGTACTCACTCATACATTTATGCTGCTGGAAAGCGAATGTATGAGGTTACCACTAATGCCCTTTGGCGTGGAAGGACTGTGGACAAAAGTCGATTCTGGAATTAAAACCAAACCCATCATGGAAGGTAAAGAAGGCTAGGAATATTTTAGAAACAAGTAGTTTCTTTCTAGAGTTATTCACTGCTTTCTGGTCTGCTTTGCACTTTAAGCCCCGGCGGCCTGTATTCGCATCCAGAGGAA
Source organism: Acrochordus granulatus (assembly GCA_032468055.1). Classification (NCBI taxonomy): domain Eukaryota; kingdom Metazoa; phylum Chordata; class Lepidosauria; order Squamata; family Acrochordidae; genus Acrochordus; species Acrochordus granulatus. The sequence goes on from JANHZU010004450.1 coordinate 211,123, forward strand.
CTGCCCAGACCAGAGCTGCAGCATTGTAAGGGCAGAGAAGGATTCTTCTTTTTTGCTATTTAGGATGAATTAGTCTAATTAGCAGGGAGTACCTGTCTGAGCTTAATAGCCGCCTCTTTTTTCTCCATCTCTCTCCTTGTCCTCCCCCAGGTAAAAGTTTGGTTTCAGAATCGACGGACGAAGTTCAAGCGGCAAAAGTTGGAAGAAGAAGGCTCGGATTCCCAACAGAAGAAAAAAGGAACTCATCATATTAACCGGTGGAGGATCGCCACCAAACAGGCCAGCCCAGAGGAGATCGACGTCACCTCTGACGATTAAAGCACCCCTTTAAAAAGGAAGAAAAAGAAGCAGCAAAAGAAGAGAAAGTCGATGCTGGCGCTTAACAGACTTTTCCAGGAATACCGCACGTGTTCAAGGCTCGGGACAAGCCCAGGAAAGTGAGTGTCGTGACCTGGCGAGAGACAGATTCCGGCTTGTTCACACGGCCCTTCTGGCTTAGAGAGGCAGCGGACAGGGGCGAGAGTCAGTCGGAGCGTTGACCGCGCTGGTCCTGCACGGTACAAAAAAAAAGAGCGAGGGAGGGAGAGAGAGCGCGAGAGATCGGAGGATGGGGAAGGGAGAGACTGTCAGTCAAAGCCAAATCACCGAGACGATTGACCAATATTCAGTTTCTTGCCATTCAGAGTGAAATCACTTCAAATTTCAAAGGGAAATGCATACACTCACACAACCGCATAGGACACCTTGCACTTCGCGAGGGATTTGTTAACAGTAATTCTGATTTTCTCCCAGTCTATGGGAGAGACACTTCCACCAAGCCAAAATCGATACACCTGTTTCAGAAACCTGAACTGCATGCTTCCCCCGCTTTTTTTGGTTGGTTGGTTGCTTAAAAGACCTTGTGGGAAAGGGAATGAAGAAGGGTGTGGGGCTTTAAAGACAAGATTGCTAAAAACAGGCAAAGATGAAGCGTACTTTTTCTTCTTCTCCTGAGACAGGTTCAGTGTGCTTTTTAAGTTTATTTTATGAGAAGCTGTGCAGTCTGTAAATCTTTTTATGATAACTCCTGGCGTCAATGTGGTTGTGAAGACTAAATGAAGTAGCGGTAAAAATTCTATTTTTTTCAATAAGTTTTGCTTTTCCCAAATTGATACTCTTTGAAGTAAAGGATAAAGATTGTAAAGAGTGGAGGGGAAAGGAACCTTTATAATTTTGCTGCAAGACAGAAAGACATTCAAAAAAACATAGTCCTCATTCTAAAATTCGGTTATTTTTTTTCTTCCTTCTCAATAATGGGCTGTGCTAAAACAGGGATCTGAAGATATTTCAACTTTTCTAGTTCTGGGCTTTCTAAATGTGCAGGCTGCAATTTCCATAATACCCAGCATCTGGGGTGATGGGAATAGTAGTCCAATATAGCTGGAGGGCAGCAATGTAGAAAAGGCATTTCAACCTTGACCCATTTTCCACAGGGACAGAATTCAAGCACTGAAATAAATAATGTCAATTGTTCCAAGATTATACAGCTACTAAAATGAACCTCTCCAACCCTGTGCCTTTTAGAAGTGTTGGTTTTCAACTCCCAGAATTCCCAGCCAACATGGCCTTTGGAATTCTGGGAACTGAACTGACACTTGAAGTGCACCAGGCTGGGAAAGGCTGCCTAAATGACAAATGTTTCCTTACTGTCTTCTTTACCAGAATGTAAATATTTTTGTGTTGTGTGTTTAATTTGTTAGAATTCTAACACACTATATACTTCCAAGAAGTATCTCAATGTCAATATTTTGTCAATAAAGATTTATCAATATGGCTTAACAATTTTAAGCATTTTTTTAAAGTTTAAGCATCTCCTTTCCATGCCTTCATCCCTTTCTGGTGCTAATAGCTTTTACACATCATGATCAATATTTAATGGTATCAGTCAACCCAAAAATGACATTGTAATAACAGGAGATAAAAATATTTATGACATCAAATCACACTGGCAATGATTTTTTTTCCAAACAAAGGAAGAGCTTTTCATTTCATATTGATACATGTACTCTTTTCAGGTTTTCCATTTTGAAAAATGTAATGTTCATTTGAAAGAGATTTATCGATGCACAAATTTGAACTTCTGCAAATATAGGTCTGTGTGAACCCCTGGATGATGGAGATAAAGATTGTGTCCATATAAAAGTGTCTCAGAACTACATTACTACAATTGTTTAGAATTTGGGGCCTGTGAATATTTTAGTATTGCCATATATTGAAGTGGAATAACAATTGGTCTGCTAAATCTGGGCATTGCTGAGTCTTAATTTGGTTTTAAGTCCCATCTGAACCCATGAATCTATCGAATCATGAAAATAGTTTGAAAAAGCTCAGTGTAATTAAATCCTTCCCTCCTTTTCTTTCTGTTCTAATGAAGCTTTGTTTAACAGCTACTTGGAAGCAAAGCCCCTTTGGTGCCAATCTGATTTACTTCCAAATAAGGCTTCAATCCAAATTACAATTTACCTGATAGTTTTACTGAATTCAGTGGGCTGACTTCAAAACATCCATGTATAGGATTGTTCCACAGGGATGCTTTGAGGATTGGTGCATCAATAACATGTAGTAGTATAATAATTGTACATTATCTGTTATTGTGGAGAGAGGATTTGAGCTGCAATCTCAAAAATACAAGATTATTTCTTTTTTATTTTGGTATTATTGTGTACATCGTCTGGAGAAGAATCTTTCTAAGGGGAAAGGAGGGATGCCAACTTTAATAAAAAGGGGCAAAAAGTTTCTTCTAATCCTAGAGGAAGCTAGTTGGCTTTCTGGGATACTCCAGGTTTTTTTTATTTAATTCATGGTTCATTTGTTCTTTAGTCTGATAGGCTGCATTAATCAGTTTTCTTGCCATTGACAGCGCAAACCTCAGTCTGCTGTGTTCCAGCTACAAAGACTTTTTTGTGGAAGTGCAAATCAGTTTAGGCAATTATCATACCAGGAATATGAAGGGAAAAGAAGAGCCATTGCCCAGTGGTCTCCTTTAATCTCTTAATCCATGGATCCAGGGGGGTTAGTTGGACATAATTTAGGACAATCTGACTACCCTTTACACTGTGATAAGGTGAAGTTCCAATGCCTTGTAAGTTCATCCCAGCTTTGTTCAATAACTTGCCTTGAAAAATTTAAATCAGAGATTCCATACATGTGCTGATTACTACAGGGTCCTCTAGAAAAGACCTGATTAGATATACCAAACACATACACAAAATTAGATCTTTTGATGCATCTATCTATCTATCTATCTATCTATCTATCTATCTATCTATCTATCTATCTATCTATCTATCTATCTATCATCTA
>JANHZU010004450.1:222922-244387 GCA_032468055.1 Acrochordus granulatus
ATCGGGAAGCACCTTTATTTCAGCATTATTCTCCCAGCTTCCCTCTTGGTGTGTTAGGCAACAACCCCAATAATGCATATTCCAAATAGAGTGATGGGAATTGGAGTCTGGAGGATTCAGGAAGATGTTCTTCAGTGGTCACAACATACTCTATAAACGCACACCACATACAAAACCATGGCAGTGTGAACTGGACAGCTGCTTTACTTGGACTGCAAGGGCACGGAAGAACTTTATATTTCAAAACAATGTGCATTGAATACATTCAGTAGCAAGTGATTGCAATCTGTTTTAAATTAGATTATAGGAGGAAAATATTTAAATATATGGAGAGTAAAAAGACTAAGATCTATACTGAACTTAAAAAACTGGGTGGGTCATTAAAAAAAGGTCATGGTGAACGAATGAGAAGTTTGAAACTGTTTGCAATTATCTTCCAACACATCTTTGGTGGTGGTGATGGTGGGGCATCATTTAAACTCCAAAGCTATCTACTTAGGACTATATTGGAATCACCACAGCGAAACGGTTGAAAACAGTGGATCTTTCCAGTAATTTGTCTTTTTACAAATGTAAAGGTGGAAAAAAAGAAGTACAGAAAGGAAACTCTCAGGCACATATCCACAAAAAGCCTTGTTACAAAATAGTTGGACAAATATTTCTGTTCTCTTGGATGTTAAATAAAACAAGATGAAGTGCACTGGGTATGGCATGTGTGCGTGTGTGTGTGCGCGCGCGCGCGCGATATTGTTTTCCCCAAACTCATAGGTCTTGATGTGTCTACCGTTCTTTTGTAGGAAAAAGAACGATCAATGCAATTCATCTTTTCCAGCTTTTTCCAAGCTGGAGGCAAAGGACAATGGAAGTTGTAGTTAAACGCCATGTGACTTTAACACTCGACAGTAAGTCCACGACTTTTAAGGGGAAGGGTATGACACTACATCTCTCTTAGTTTTGGGGAAAGAGAGAGCAAAAACCCGAGTCTTCCGAGGTAGGCGCAGAAACCCCGCTGGAAGCGCGCACAGCCAGTAGGAGGCGTCTGCAGGGGACGGGACGAATAATCCACGTACCGCGACGCTGCCGTACGATTGCGTGGTTTTGCGAATTATGTCCTTCCCGTCACTAGCTCGATGATGGCACGATGCTCCTGTTCGAGCGAGACGTCTCTTGCACACTCTCTAGGAAGCACAGCCTGCCTCAGTCTCAAAGGCTTGGGTTCTTCTACAAACTAAGCTGCTCGACTGGTTCTTATGATGCAGGTGGGATAGGCAGTCACAGCCTGCCCGCGGTAGGCCACCACCTTAAGTCGCACTGGGTCATTTGCTTGCGTTGGACATGCTGTGCGCGCGCAGTAATTGTGTCTTAACCAGATTTATGAGTTAGCAAGTTATGGTGAAAAACAACTCGGCCCAAGATAACGTTGCAAATAGCACGCCGGCTTCCTCCCCGAAGGGCACAGGACTCTCATCTGCCACTCCCCCGCCTGGGGTAAAAATCCTATTTAGCTAGGCCAACATTCAGGATTCACGCCCTGCCCAGCCAGGGGACAGGCCGGAGGAGAGCGGCTGACAGGCTGAGGCTTATTTGCCGGCAAAGATCCGGGGGCGCCCCCCGGTCGGAGACAAGAGCGGAGCCCCGCGCGAAGTTGCTCGACTCGCCAGCGAGAGCCGCGAATCGAGCTCAGGCGCCCTGGGCACGGGGGGTTCGTTCCTAGCTGGCCTCCTCGTTGCAGAAAGACCCAGGCTTGCTTTCCTCGGAAGAGGAGAGGGAAGGGCTGGCGGGACGGGCTCCGCTGCGTCCTCCGCCCGCGTTTGCCCGCGACGAAGGCCTCTGCCAAGGCTTTCCGAGAGGCGCGAGATGCTCAAACTCCCTGGCCGCTCCTCTTCTTCAGTCCGCGGGTTGCCGTTCGAGGATCAGTCCGACGCCCTGCTTTTCCCGTAACACTGATTTAAAATGATCAGGCCCAGTGGAGAAAATGACTTGCCTCAAGATGTTCAGAAGAATGGTAATTTTTTTCCTGGTTGCTCACCCTTCCTTCTTTTCTCCCTCTCTCCCTCCATTCAGGCCAATTCTGGGCCCATTTATTCACAGTCAGCTCCATCTCACTGGAGAGCAGCCTGCCCAGAGCCTGCAGGGCTGGTGTCCCGCAAACTAAGCACTCATCATGCTTGCTCTGGATTTCCCTCACAGCCCACCACCGGTAGGTATATCTGCCCTTTTCCAAGTGCGTTGCTCCCTCCTTAAAGCGCTTAGGAGGGCAACTAAGTAAATAGAGTGAGATGCTGGCTGTTCGAAGGTTGGGAAAGAAGAACCTGAAACATGTGGCTGTGTTTGCATAACATGCTGAACCATAGGTTATCCAGACGGAGGTTAGTCCAATGTATTCCACAAACCCAGACATCACAGCTATGTAAGGGTACTGTGTGGACTTCCACCAGCCCAGGAAACTGGATTGAGTGAACCAGAGTTACCACTACTGTGGAAAGCAGCGTGAAAGAAGTGGGATCCTAGGACCATTTAGACAAACAGTATTCTGAGGGTCTTATTTCCTGAGGCAACAGGCAGGAATTTCAGGATTGTTCGATTTACAGTCAACATTTGGAGAACAGAGATTTTAGCCCAAATAGCAGGCATGGGACTCAGGCATAGTTTTAAAACCCTTGCATTCCCAATTTACAATTCTGGAACAGAGAAGTGCTAGGAATGAATCCCCTTAGTCTTGATCCATTGAGATGGAAACAACTGTGGAAATTGGTGGAAAAACATTTATTAACTTTTGATCATATCTTAAAAATAGTTATTAGAGGAGGAAGTGTATGGACTTCTGTAAAACCTGCTACTTACTGAAATGATTTTAAGATTTTGCTTTGAAGATATTCTCAATGTCATCTCAAATCAACTTGGAGGGACTTACATTGGAATTACAGTGTACAGTGTATAGACATTCATAATGGTCTGATTCAAATGATTTACTTGAATGTCACAGCAATATCCTCTTTTCACATGTTAGATGTTGTGTTCTTTAGCTTATATAGGTCTCTGGGAATATTTTGATGAAGATCAGGTAGAAGTGTCTGGAGGTTGAGTCATGGCAACTGGACTTATTTTCTTTTTAGTTCGAGACATTTCGCTGCTTCAGCTCCAGGAAGCTTCTTCAGTCTTCCAGGGTGGCTACATTTGTCACTTAACCTGATTAGGCTCATTAAATGGACAATAGGAGCTATGAATAGGTACAGTCTTTAGGATGTAGATGTTCTAAATCCCTTACTCATCACCAAGTGGGTTGTCAGGTGTAGCCTCCCTGGTGAACTTGTGAAGTGGTCTTAATCTTCCTGGGGACTAATGAAAGAGCAGCATGAAAAATGGGGACAGGTTGTATCTGAGGCCTCCACCTCTATTGAGGAAAGGATTTTCCACTTTGGCATAAATGGATTCCTTCACTTCCTTCTCAAACCACCTTCTCTGGGAATAAATTTCAGAGGAAACCTAGGCTTAGATGTAGATATAAGAAGAAGTTCAGTTTTCCTGCTAGCCTTTCCTTGCTTGACCCAAGAAATTGCACTTAATTATAGTTTGTTGACAAAGACACAATGGCATGTTCTTTACTAAGCCATATCAAATCATCAAGTCCATAATGTCTCATCAAGTCCATAATGTCTCTGATCTATAATACTTCTTTCTGTTTTGTTTTTTGTTTCCTTTTCAGGAAGCTTAAACTTTACATTTTAGAGATGGGAGGAGCTGAATATAACAGCTCAACTCTAGAGTCATCTAGACTCCATTCCTAATCATAAACTGGGATGTAGGGTTTGTTTGGTGCCAAATAGCAGAGATAGAAATTTAAATCCAACTAAAAAAATATAGGAAAGCAGAAAAAGAAATGGAATCTTTGGGATTCTTTTTTCTTGTGTTAATTTTGGAATTTTGGTCAAAGAATGGCCCTGAAATCTTTCTCTGACCTCCAAATTCTTCAGCTGTCTTGATCTGAATAATTTGTGGGTAGCTGAAAGTCTTGCTGGCTTCTTTGGGCGATGGAAGCCTGGGTAACTAAGGGTTGCTACTAGATGCTCTCCAGTTTGCAATCAGGACTGCAGGGATCAGAATTGTGGCTCTTGTTGAAGCATTTAATTGGCTACAGTACTCATTTTCAAAAGTGACCGGCAGCTGTCACTTTTATGTGTTGTATGTGCTTTGTGTATCCCTCAAGTCCACGGGACAATCACTTCATTCAATCCAAATAGTTTCACTAGTATTTGCTGAAGGCAGATATTATGTATGTTGATGAGTCAGATTTATGTCCACATTTAATTTAGAAGCTCAAGGTAGTAGAGCTCTTTCCTCTCATTTTCTCCTACATCATCTTTGTGAAGGAGGTTCAATTGAGAGATTGGCCAAAAGCTGAAGTGGATGTGAACATATTTCCTCCCCTTCTCCTCCTTCCCTGGTAGTCCTCAGCCCAAAAGGAAGCATGTTTACCATCAGTTTCATGAAAGTTTGCTTTGCAGAACAGGCTGATCTGCAGTTAATGACCTATGGTATATCCAGTTAATTCAGCTTTCTGGGTTTACCCAACTGAACCATAAACTAATTACACCTATTAGATTTGCACAATAGATGATAAGTTAACTTGTGATTAACTAGTTGGCTCAAAGTGTCAAGAGAACACAATCCAAGAGATTCCATGAAATTTTAGGAACAGGGAAAAGTTCAATCTATCCTCTCTCCCCACTCATTTGTCTGGTGACATGAGTTCTATTATGTGTATTTTTTCAAGGGAAGACTTGAAAGATTTCCAGGCAATCCTATTGGAGGATTTATATTTATATGCATAAATTAGGAATTTCTAATAAATAAAATATCAGCCTCTTCTCCTTCCCCTTTTCCATAATATCCATTTACACTGGGATATTCTTACAGATTAAAGGATACTTGCTGAACATATGCATTGCTGAGTGCACAGTTTTGCTTATTAAAGAATTCTAAAGCACAATAAAAATATTGCTTTCCACCATCTGAAGGAAATTTGATTTTGGCCTCATTAGATTTAATCAGCACTCAGATCTAGAATCTGTATACCATTTGATATCTATTTTGGTGTCCACCTCCATTTTCATGACTTTTCCCCAACCATGCAACATGGTCAAGTGCAGAATCTTTTCCTGAATAATTCCATTTAAAAGATCCTAGGGTGTTTAAACTCTCAAAAATGTATGGCTAGATCTATTGCATACACACTGAAAAATAAGTGTAACCCAAAATAGGTTTAAATTCAGTCCTGCAACTGAATGGCAACTGTATAAAATAACTCAGTCATTACTCTTCAGCATAGCTACATATATATATGATGTAAAGTAACTATAGTCAGACCGTTGTTAACAATATGTTAAGAACTGAATTTTACATTTATAGATAAGCTGGAGATCAGAAATGTGGATTTTCAGGCAAGATTGTTTTGAGGATATTTCATTTACATGTTCCAAGACTGGGTCTGAGCATTTATATTGACTGTGTCTCAATTGGACATTTCACAATTAACTATAGGTTATGGCCAAGCATTTATGGCCAAGTGATGCAGGCCAGGTGTCAATAAGCTAGGCCAAAGTGAAAGAAAGCAGAAGGAAGCAGATGGTCTAATTTATCTTTCTCTGAGGGAGAGTGGCCAGATTTAAGTTAGGCAGGGCTCTAGCCAGTTTATCCAGGAAATATGAAGGACAGAAGGGATAAAACATGTGAGTTGCATTTAACATCTGTTATATGGCACCAGTCTCAAAGCTTTGCATAATAGTACATCATGGGAAGGATTTCAGTGAAAGATCAGTTGGAATTCTATTTTACAGCAGTTCCATTAAACACCATACAAATACTCCCTTCCTTTCTAAATCTTTTTCTTTAGCTATTTTCATACAAAATGCTGAACTGTTAGCTGGGCAACCAAAAATTAGCCTTATATGTTATGCTGATAATGTAATTAACATATGGTTAAATTATGCCATAGAAACCCTAGAAAACAAACTGCACTCTTAACTTCGAGTAAGTGTACCCTGAAAACACAGCTCAAAAATGAAGGGGATAGAGTTTGGGGCATGACACTGTCATCGTGTTCAGTGACATTTAAAGATAGGGTTAAATTTTAAGTTTCTGCTGAGCTTGTTTGTGGTTGGGTTTTCAGTATTGACATACAGCATAATAAAGCTTCATGCAGAGATACTGAAAGCACATAGTCAAAAATGGCCTAAACTTTCCTGAATGATAGCATGTCAAGAGAACAAGTTTGGTCTAGTAGTTAAAACACCAGGCTAGAAAAGGAAACTGGTGAATTCTGGTCCCACCTTTAGGCATGAAAGCCAGATGGGTGACTTTGGGTGACTATAAATAAAATAAATGAAACAAAATGTAGCTGGTTATGCATATAATTGGGTGTGCAGTTGTAGACAGTGAGTTCAGAAGTAGAAAAAATACAGAAATATTTATTCACAGCTCAGGCTGGCCAATGTAGGCAATTCACCCATGCAGTATGACAGGAAAACTTTATCAGAACTGAAGCCATGATTAACAGATTTGAATATCTCACTGGTCAGTACTTTGCAGTTTCAGGTGACAGTTTTCCCTTCAAGTTTGTTTCGTTCCATGTTTATTAATTTATTTATATTAATTTATTTAATTTATATGCTGCTGAAATCAAAATGACTCAGCTTACAATGCAAAATGTAATAAAAACAGAAGTAAAAACAAATTTGGCTACTTTAAGTTACTTTCAGGAGGCCTCGGAAGGCAGAAATGTTCTCTGCCAGTTTATTTATTTCACATGCTATTGTTCAGGAAAATTTGGACCATTTTTGAACATGTGCTTTAAGTTATGCAAATCTAGATGATGTGGTTAAAGTATGGGAAATGTGGCTGGGGAATTATGGGAACTGAAGTCCATCTTGAAGCTGCCAAGTTTGAGAAACATTGAGTTGAAACATTTGGCCTTTGAGTGGTGGTTGCATAAGCATGTGTTTCATGTTCATGAAAGAAGGTTAGAGCAACAGCTAAATACAGTATGTTGCAATTCAGTACAGTATTCAGTAGAATTTTGTCCAGTATATTTGATATCTTCCATCTTTTATTACGTGGCTTCAGAAGCCACTCCATGGTTTGAGGGACCTGTTTGTGGTTCAAAGTCAAGGTTATGTATCCCCTTTAAGGTAACCTTCTAGGCATTAAGGCAACCTTCTAGGATGACAATCTCATTGAACTGTAATGAGTAAAGGTGAGGTCTTACCTTCTAGGCAGAAGCCAGCAGCCTAATGTTCAGGATGGTGCAGAAGTGTGCACCTGAGCTGTAATGTTCTAAAGCAGGGGTGTCCAACCCTGGCAAGTTTAAGATGTGTGAACTGGCTGAGGTATTCTGGGAGGTGAAGTCGACACATCTTAAAGTTGCCAAGTTTGGACATGACTGTTCTAAAGTTTTTTAAAAAATGACTCGTAACAGCATGTGTATTATCAAGGGACAGAGGACAATGAATGCATCAGCCAAAACATGGTTAGGTTGTTTGCTTTTTAAAGGGCCTTTCTGAAAAGAAAATGCAAAATAAAGTCTTTCATAGTTTTATTTTATTGTATTTAGGGACCGCCTATCTTTCGCATGAAGTTCCAGCCCTTGAATTATAACTATATGTGAATAGGTTGGGATTCCTTATTTGTAAGCCAAGGACACTCTGAATGTGCCCAGAGATACCTTTTTAAATACACAGTCTCAAAGCACCTACAGTCCCTTCTCTACTTAACTGCTGCCATGGCTGTTTATATCCTTGTGCTCTAACTCACTGCTTTTCCTTTGATCAGTTGAAAAGATTGCAAAGAAAGAAAGGACTTTCATTCCTCATGAAGAGGGTTCTTCTCCTTCTCATGTAGAAAAAGGCAACAACAACTCAGCCAGGAAGAAGAGGATGGTGCCTACTGACCCACCAAGTCTCTTCCTTTGGTCCATAGTGCCTCAAACAAAAGGGGGCGCCTGAAACAAAAAGTCACTTTCCTCCCCCCTGTTTGGGAAAGGCAGAAGCACAATGAAACTGACTCAATGGAGAGATGCCACTTCAAAGCTGCCACCTTCTCCTTGGAGAGAGGCTGGGAGCAATTACTCCAAGCTTCTGTTTGGATGAAGGAAGAAAGAGGGAGGAGGGGGCATTTTTCCTTCCCCAGACTTAATTTGGCTCATTGGAAGTATGGACAGAGGGATTAATTCTCCATCCTGACCCAGCCAAATCTAAGAGAGAAATAGTTGTATCAAGGCACAGTGTGGCTATTTGGATAGAATATTTGCAAACCATGCCATGTGTCTATAGGCAAGCAGATGTTTGTGCATGCGTGCATATGTGCCTGCTGAAGCTTCTTGTAATTCCTCCCTTTTAGCCATTGGCAAATGACTGTAATTATATGTTTCTATGGGGTTAAAAAAACCAACACAAAAATGGCATCAAATAATTTAAAGCAGTTCAAGTAGAAGGTCTGTCAATTTTTTAAGTAAATGATCCTGTGTTTATTCAGATGTTTCTCCCCATAATTGTTGTCTGGAGGGAAAAGCTCACAGCCTAAACCCCAGTCAGTCTCCCAGGCTTAGGAGGAGACGTTGATTTGGGATTGATTTATTGAAACAGAATGAAAGCAAAGAAGTTGGGGTGGGGGGCATCTTTTTATTCCACTAGGCTTAGGCAATGCGTGGGGCTTTTGCCAAAATGAGCAGGGAGGGAGGCCTGGGAGGAGAGCAAGGGATCTTCAGTTCTGTGGAACTGGCTTCAAACTGATCTGCTTCTGATTCATTGTTTGAACAGGTTGAAAGTCTGATAATGAGGTTTTGATGAATCCTGAACAAATAGTCTTCCTCCAAACCTGATTATACTGTGCTGGGCTCCAGGGGGAGGAGAAACAAAATTGGAGAAAGCTGCTGTAGAAATGTTGAGTGTCTGTTTCTCTCTCCCACTATCCCCGAGATATGTTACATCTCTCCTTTTTTTTTTTATAAATGACAGAACTAAAATCTTCCAGCCAAAGTCTGGTAGAGATGACAGACATTTTTAAAAGCTAAGAAAATGCTAGGCACCAGAACTAAACTGAGCTCACAGACTTTTTACCCCAATCCTATTTATAATTATCCTAGGTTTTCTTAATTTTAGCAGGATAATATTTTTGTTTGTGGGTGGGTGACTGGGCTGCTTCTGTGTCCAACAGTTGGAATCTTGAGATTGTTGCTGATGTACTGGAAAACATGAAGGAACTGGATTATTTCCAATCTTTCTTCTGTCTGCTCTTTCGCATACCTTTAGTCAGAAGGTCAGGAGTTTATGGCAGAGGAGGAGTGGAGTGAGGAGCCATGCACAAGATTAGATCATTAATTTCCTAGGCATCAATAATACTTAACATAAGAACAACTCATCATTTATATTGTGTGCTCCAATTTGTGTTATATGGAAATAAGACTATTCCAAGGGAAGAAATGTGGGCCTGTAACTTATTATAGTGTCTTGCCTAAAGCTAGCCAGAAACAAAATCTTTTTGTTCCTTCACGATTAATTGTTCTGTAAATTCATGCCTGAGTTTTCACAGGGAATGTGATTGACTGGCTGATGAGGTTTTATACAAAGGCCAGATTTCTCACCTCCTCAGAATTCATGTTTGTGTAAGTCACAAACAAATAAAAAGAGCTCAGCGTAGATCCTCTGTCTTTATTTCAGATGATTACTTCCCATTTAAAAGAAAAAATAGAATGGAATGAAGGCCTGTCTCTGGTGGATTTTGAAGGCAGCATCACAGAAAAACTCTTATCACAAAGTGTTTGTAAACATTTTTACTGAGCTGGTTGAAAGACGTAGCATGTCCTAATAGACACCAGTGCAGCCTAATTTCTGTTCAGTGATAATATAAAGAAGCAGGATTCTTGTACTTCTAGTTCACTGCAATATATTTCAGCTTTTTAAAATATGTAGAGATTTAAGAAGTATTATAAGTGTAGAAAACATGTAGAAATCCTTAAAAGAGTCTCAAACTATACTTGTGTGTATAAATGTTCTGGTGCCAGTCTTTTCTTTATATAAGTCATGTATATTCACTTTTCTGCTTGTTTTTTGGAGGAAGGCAGGGGATAGGTTGGAGGGAAATTTACAGGAAAATTGGATGAATAGACTAAGACAATCACACACCAAAGAACAACAATAACTATAATGCTCAGAACAGCCTGGAATACTAGAAATGGGGCACTTGAATTGGTCAGATTCTGTTTCCTTAACAGAATATTTTGTTTCAACCTTGAATCAAAATTTTCAGAATATGTACATCTCGTTTCGAGCACAGAACACTCAGAATGTTTGTTTCAAACATAGGACATTTTGTGCACCCTGTGTAAAAGATTTCATAATTATCTGCTCTTAATACTGTAATAACCCTGTCCTAATTTTCTCCTTTGGAAGCTTATACATGGCTAAAAGAGAGAAAAAAATGACCCAATCTTATGACTTTTCTATTAGAGTATATTTGTTGAGTATTATAGTTCTTACATCTTCCTGTCCCAAGCGTCATTTGTCACATATGAAGGGAGTGATTCTCAGCAGGTTTCTTTGAATTAAAGACAAAATGTATGAGCAAATTGCACATATGGCTTTCATTGTTTCCATATTTGTGGAAGAATAACTCCATTGTGCTTATTATGGTGGAAAAGGAGCGTTTTAGTTAAAATCAGAAGTGTAAGTCAGAATTTTATCCCCATCTCCTAGAAAATGAATGATAAATCATAAGGCTAAGGTCAAGGGGAAGGCTCAAAAAGAAGCAAAGGAAGGGAAAATATATATCTGGGAATAAAATATTCCAAATTTTTAGATGGGACTTTGAAAGCCATATCTATCCCTTGGCGTGGTGCTAATCCACAGAGAATAGTAAATGATTAGCAATGGTCAAATATTATGGTGAACTAGATTTCTTCCTTACTTAATACTTAGTTAATTTATTTATTAAAAATAAATCAATGGTTTTCAAATAGACTTATGGCAGTATATGGTAACCCCAAATAAAGATAACAAAGATTGCCTCTTGACCTTGCATGTTTACATTTTTCTGTCTTGAGGGACAGGAAAAAAAATTATAAAAAACATTTCTAAAAGAGAGAAAGAGAGAGAATTAGACTAAAATCAATTTGCCAGTAATAAGACATAAAGATCTGGATTTACCAAAACACTATTTGGAAAAACGTGGATTCTGAATAACTTGAACTATATCAATTTTTTTTCTAAAACGCCAAACACCTTTTGTTTTGAGTGCAAGCTTTTATTAAGAATGAAACTCAAGTTTCTCTGAGTAAATTCTTTCCAAAATGCTATGTTCTATAATTATGTCATGTGATGGGAATCATAACTTACATGTAGCTCTGATTGTGGTACAAAGGAACAGTTTAAAGATCTTGCAGAAGGATAATGAAATACATGCCTAATAATTAGCTGCTTTTGGAAGCTCCTTCCTTCTGACTCATTGGTGTCTTAGCCTCAGGCAATCATTTCCAGAGGGTATTCAAGGTTTTCTCTGCAGCCAAGAAGGCTAGAAACTTTCACTGATATAATTATAAGGTGTAGTGATTCTGTTAGATTCCTCAATCATACGAACTATTTTTCAGCTTTCCCTATTGCATATCTTACATGCACACCACGCAGACATCTGGCCTCAGACTTCTAGAATTGTCATATAGCATCAGTTTTATCTGCTTTATACAGATGATACTTTAGGAGATGGGACTCCACCATATTCTTATCTATACTATTAAGAAATGATTTGGAGAATAGCATTATTATAAATCATGTGCACATGTTAGGAAGGAACCTGATAGATCTGTTAAAATCTGTTTAGGTTTGAACCTAGTCTCTCCCCAAGAAACACTGTGAAACATTTTCTTTATCTAGAAGCATCAGAATATAAAATCATTCCTTCTTCCTTTGTGAATTCTTGCATGTCTTTATCGTTATGAAGGTACAAAAGTGGACACTCTTCCAGAATCCTGTGCCAAGGTTTCCTTCAGCTATTTAATAACAACACTAACTGTTTTGTTGTTTGTCCATCATCAGTGAAGAACTTAACACTATTATTCATGTTAAAACTAAATGTGGTTTGTCCAAAGATGACTGGTCACGCCAATTAGGGCATGGAATGTGCTAGCTCATGTTGGACAAACATGTGTAGACCTTCAATTGTTGCACTGATGGCTTTAGACTTGTGCAGCTCATGCTTATGTTGTGCTTCCCCAGTGCACCTTGCTTTGTAAGCTTGACAGTGCTTATGCATGAAGCCATGCCTGAGAGTGATTTTGTGCAAAGTTTTTCCAGGTGGTCATGTTAAGTGACTCAAGGGAGGCCTTTAAATGTATCTTTGTAACATTTTTTCTGCTCTCCATGTGAGCATTTTCAGCAGAGAGTTCCCCCAAAAGGAGTATGCATTTGCTTGACACAGATGATGTGACCTGCCCAATGGGTCTATACTCTCATTAGCAGTATGTGGATTGATGGTAGACTTGCTCTAGAGAGAACTTCAATATCTGGGAACTTATCTAACCTTCTGATGCCTAATATACCATGAAGACAAGCCATACGGAAATTGTTGAGCTATCTCGCATGCTTTCAATATACAGTCCATATTTCCCAGGCTTACAGAAGGATAGTGAGTATCACAGTTCTGTAGACTTAAATTTTGTTGCTGCACTAATTCCTTGATGTTCCCACACAATGGAATGCAGTATACTGTAAGAAGAACTTGGCTTTGGTATTCTGCAGTTGACTATATCAATGGTCACTACTTGGGAGAGGGTCCTGTCAAGATAAAAAAACACTGATCTATTTTTGCCTTTTGATTGTGATTTCGGGTTCTGTTTATGTGCATGAGGTGCAGGCCATGATCTTTTGAATATTGATTGTGAGCCCACAATTTCACAATCAGCATTTGGTCTTTCTGGAAACGAGATTGCTTGTATGAGCCAGCATTCAAGGCACAATAATCAGGAAAGTGGAAGTCTCTCTCAGAACAATTTTCTTCATTTTGGTAACAGTGACTCCCTTCAGTTATTTAATAGCAACACTAACTGTAAGCAGATCACCTTGGGATGCTGAACAAAGGATACTGTTGTACAGATAATAATGATCACTTGTAAAATATAGTGTAAATGTTGATTTTGCTGCAAAAACATAAGCCAGCAAAACACTACTGAGAGTGGTGAACTAATTAAAACTCTAGAAAACAAAAACAATGCTTATAGCTTGTATCATAAGAAACACTATATGGATTTTTTTTCTTTCCCTACATGGAGAGGGTTTCCAAACAAAAATATTTTCAGCATCCACTTCTTAGACCTTGACTTATAACCTGGATAATAGTAGATAAGAAGCTATTTTGATTACCATTGTCAGGAAAGACTGAAGGTAGACCCTGCACTTCTGCATTCTTAGCAAAAGTAAATGTGACAGTGGATGAGACTGAAAAAATCATGTTTATTTATTTATTAAATTTATTTGTCGCCAAAATCAAAATAACTCTCAGTGGCTTATAATACAAAAACATAATAAAAACAGAAGTAAAAGCAAATAAAAATCATTAAAAACCAACCAACCAGGCAGAGTGAGGAGATAAATATATGTATGGGGGAAGGTGAATACAAAATCACTAACCACCTCCAAGATGAAGTACCCCCATCAGAGCCCTACACTAGCTGGCAGAGCCAGGTCTTCCTGAAGGTCATAAGGGTGGGCGTGGATCTCACCTATGGGGGCAAGATGTCCCACAAGGCAGGAGCCACAGCTGAAAAAGCTTATAGATCCCGACAGCCAAAGTTCTTTGGCTGACAGGATCTGGAGAAGGTCTCTTCCTCTGGATCTGGTGGTGCGGGATGTCCCCATTGGGGTGAGATGGTTCCTCAGATAACCTGGTCCCATGCCATGAAAGGCTTTAAAGATCAAAACCAACACCTTGAATTGTACCCAGAAGCAGACTGGCAACCAATGCAGCTTGCGGAATGAAGGTGTAACATGGGCCATTCTTTTGGCCCCTACAATCATCTGCGCAGCTGCATTCTGCACCAGCTGCAATCTCTGGATACTCTTCAAGGGTAATTCTATGTAGAGCTTGCTGCAGTAATCCAAAGACAAGATGGTGAAATGATGAGAGCATGAATGACTGAGTGAAGGGAGCTCTGGTCTAGGAAGGAGCACGACATGCAGTTGGGCAAAGGCTCTCCTAGCCACAACTGCCTGCTCTTTGAGCAGTTGTGAGTCCAGGAGAACCCCAGATTGTGCACCAGCTCTGTCTGGAGTTCCACTCCATCTAGAGTTAATGTTTTTAAAGTCCTAGAACTGGGTTCCCCAGACAAGCAAAGCCACTCAGTCTTGCCAGGGTTCAACCGAAGGTTGTTAAAGCCCCCATCCAGTCCCATACAGACTCCAGGCACTGAGTCAGGGCCAAGACAGCATCACTTGGATCACCAGGGATGGAGATGTAAATGTGAGTATCATCAGCGTATTGATTGTACCTCTTCCCATGGTTACGGATGATCTCACCTAGCGGTTTCATGTAAATGTTAACAAGGAAAGGAGAAAGTACCAAGCCTTGAGGGACACCACAAAGTAGCAGCCATGGGCTGGACTTCTCTCTCCCTATTAACATCGATTGGAACCAGCCTTGAAGGAAGGAGCTGAGCCAGCTCAGAGCTGCACTGCCCAGCCCCAACCCCCACAGCTGACCCAAAAGGATATGATGGTCGATGGTATCAAAAGCTGCTGAGAGGACAAGGAGAGCTGCACTACTGCCATCCTGCTCTTGCCAGAGATCATCCACAAGAGCAACTCCATCCCAGAACTGGGCCTGAACCCAGACTGAAAAGGGTCCAGAAAATCTGTTTCCTCCAAAGACCTCTGCAGATGCCAAGCAACCACTTTCTCAACCACCTTCCCTAAGAACGGCAAGTGGGAAATTGGATAATAACTGTCCAGACAAGTGGCGTCCAATGAAGTTTTTTTTAAACAGGGGACGAACCAGGGCCTCCTTAAAAGGGCCTGGAAAAGTCCCTTCTTGCAGTGAAGTGGTAATCACTGCATGGACCCACTTATTAGCCACCCTCCTGGCAGCTTTCACCAACCAGGAGGGACAAGGATCTAATTGGCAAGTGGTCACACTGATAGCATCAAGGACCCTGTCCACTTCCTCAAGGGGCAACAGGAGTGAATTGTTCCCAGATAACTGGGCAAGACTCCTCCCTTGGCACCTCTGATGGATCTGCCTCACGCACGGTTTCCAACTGAGAACGAATCTGAGCAACTTTATCAGCCAAGTGACCAGCAAACTCCTCTGCATGGCCCTGAAGAAGATCCCCCGAATCCCCCCTACCAAGAAGGGACTGGGTGATATTAAACAGAGCCAAAGGACGACACTCAGCCAGTGCAATAAGGGTGGAGAAATAATTATGTTTTGCCATGCTTATCGCAACAGGGTAGGCTTTAACAATGGCTCTAACTTGTTTCTGGTTGGATTCTTCCCCAGACTTCCACCAGCGGAGCTCCAGGCACCTCTTCACCCTTTGTTCCCACAGCAGCGTCCTTTTCAGAGAGAACACATTAATGGCTTCTCATTGCATATGTGGCTGAGTTTATCACAAAGCCCAGCTATTCCATTTTTGATAGGGGCAGTGCACTTTCCCTCCAGCTTTTTTCAGCATAACTACTCCCTCCATATGTAATGAGGCATTTGCTACTTGTTCTTTAATGGAAGCTGAGTAGGACTAACCTTTGGGGAACCTTTTATGCCTGTTACTTTCATTTGGGTTGAATCACTTTTGGTCAGAGACTTTGGAAGCTCCAATCATGTTATTTTTTAGATGATTTGTTAAGCACATTAAAGGGCAGAGGTCAAGATGACTGCACATATCTGTACTTCATTGCTTTTTGGCTGGAATTCTCAAAGGCTCTTCCCAGAAGGAGGTAGAACAGAAAAGAATCCCTTGTCTGCCTTCAAGTCAGGTAAATGGTATTGGAATATGATTTTACTATGTAAACACTAAGCTGGAAAATTCTTAATAAGTGCTGCTCTATATCAGCTATTCAGATTACATGGGATGTCCAACTGTTAGTTAATAAAGCTGTGACCATTTTATTCATTCTTGGTTTATGTTGTTCTTTCCACAAGTGGGCAAGAACTTTCAAGTTCACCATAGAGACTATGGTTTATCAAATAGCCTAAACCTAATTTAGGAGGAAATTTATACATCATAAACAACACTGAATTGTACTTTGAAAAGAATGGTGGCTGGTGGACTAAGAAATATATTTTCTATAACTAGTGCCAGTCAATAGTCTTGACCACCTTAAAAAGTAACTGTACACATAAGTATTATGCAAATTCAAGTGAGATAAATTATCATTTGGTGAATAGCTGATAATTATTTTTAATTATTATATAGCTTCAGCTTTCACTGGTTCATATCTGACATGTTCTGATCTAAAATCTCAGTGATGTTGCCCATGGCTGCCGTTTTTCTTGCTCTGTATCCTTCTTGGTTAGAAGATGACCCAGTTGAAACTGATTAGTCAGTGAACTAATGGGGCAGCTTATTACTGACTTTTGTTTGATGGCTTGAGCAGGGTTCTGCATTTCCTAGATATGAATGAATTCAGCTTATGTGATCAGTATGTGAGTATGATTTATAAGCCCTACTGAATTAAAACAGAAATGAAATATCTCATGAATTATGATTAAGTGTTAACTATACAAACATGGCAGTTCAATTTAGCTCATTTTTTAAAAACACTCACTGTATTACAGTGTATTTAGTTTTTTTTAAACATTCACTGTATTGTAGTGTATTTGTTCTATGACATTACAATGTGTTTTATATATAAAATATTAGACTTTTTATCGGATCTTCTGATCTTTCTCAAAACTTGCTTCTAAAATTTGGTGGTAGGTCACTGAATAATAATGACAGTTTTTGCTCTTTTAAAAAAGAAAAGTGGAACTAAAGGGCTAAAACAGATGTAAAACACATTCACTTCCTTAATTATATGAAGGGTTAAAATAAGCAAAATCTGAGTCTCAGCAAAGGTAGTGGGTACTATTTGTCAAGCCATTTGTATGAACTCTACAGACAATAATGAAAGGAGAAATTAAGTGATAATCTTGTTTTTAATTATGAACATATTACAGTTTTTGGCACATTTGAACTGGAGCCTGTTATGGATATGGGAATTACTGTATTATGGGCCTGCTAATTATGTGTTTCAGTAACATCAGTAGACTTTCCAAAATATCTCTGATACTTGTGTAGAGAAGATGACTCATTCCCTCATGGAAAACTTTGAATTGTAGCCTAAGTCAAGAGGTGCTGAGCTGAATTTGTGGCACATGTGATAGACAAATCTCTTGTTCTTTGAGTATGATATTTTTCCTGATATTTTACTAATTTATTTACTTTTATACGACAGCACATTGTATGAACTGACCCTTTCTGAAAAACCTGCATTTCCAAGTTTACAGGTTTTCTAGAATAGAGCTAACTGTTCAATTTTGAACATGAGCTCTTTCGACTAAGCAAGCACATATGTCAGAATAAGTAAAAGAAGGAGCAACTATATTCAGTCAAAAGAAATGGTGATTTATAGAAGGCCTATTGGATGTGGGTTGCCAAAATGCAGATGATCATCAAAAGTCTCTAAAGAGTTTTCTTTATAGTATCTTTTTGCTGCTATCTAATGATTGTCTGGATTTGTGCGTTCTTTCACAAGAATAGAAAGATAAATCATTGTGGCATTAACAACATGCCTTCTCAAAGTGACTTGCTGTGGAAAAACTGAATAATGACTATCAGCTATCATCCAGCAGTAGTATATCATTTATATACAGTAGCACTCTCCAGAAATCCACTCTCCAGAAATTCTATGAAGGAATTGAAACAAAGGTGAATTTCAATAATGGTTAATCAGGAATTTTTTTCTTCCATGAAACAACTTCCAACTAGATGTGCAAAGACAGCTGGTGAAACTCACAAATTATATTTGTCACTCTAATGTAGACCATATATGCAGATGTTTGAGGGATTAGATTACACAACAAAACAATGCAGGTGCATGGCATAAGATACTGGGTGAGCCTTGGCAGTGGTTGTTCAGCAGAATGCTTGACATCAATCACACTTTGGTTCTTGTGTGTGTATAAATCACAGTGATGCAAACTCCTTGAAAGTTAATGGGTAACATACATGGATCATGCATACAGATGATCTTTTGTTGATTATGTATCTGTATTAAAGGCATCCTACCTGTTGTGCCTTCAAAAAAATGAAATTCTGCAAAGAAGAGCTTGGAATGACAGTTGCTTCTAATGGAAAGGTTGTAAGGCCTGGGGCAACCAGAGAGTTTAAAGGGATTATGTTCCTATTGAGTAATGAAGAATTGACTGCAGATTACCTTAAAGGGACTATTTCCTGCGGTTCAATGTGCATCTTGTAGTACTATGAAGTGTGTTTCTAACATTCCTCACTTGCCTGATATTCCTCAGAGAATTTCTCAAAGGTGATATGATGAGAAATTGGTAATAGTAGACCAGCTGCTTAAAAGAAAATGATTAAAAATAAACTGAGAATTGCCCTTATATTGCATCAAGTGAACAATCCAGCTTCATGTCATAATGTTCTTCAAGGAATCAGAGGCAGATCAGCCTGCTAAAATTCATTTTTTTGCCTCCTCAGACTAGATTTTATTTCAGACTGTTTCCAGTCAAGAAAGGCATGGCAACATGAACAACTCAGGTTCATTTGAGCTTGAGCTAAAAGGCAACTGGTGGCCTGTGCCAGGCTGCTGCCTAGCCAGTGAAGCCCTTCAGATATGAAGAAGAGCTCTTGGGAATCACCATACATGCTCTTGGATTGATTTGCAAATGCTGAGGAGAGAGGAAACAGGAGTTCTTTTAAACTGGGTGTCTGTAAATCAGAGAGCCAAGAGGAGATTGCAATCCAACTCTTGTCATTTTATCTAGCAATGCCGACCTGGTCTTAACGTTTTTTTTAATTACTATTTTTTATTCTTTGGTCTATCTTTGGAATGCTAAGGGCTCAATTCTGCTTGGATTACATTCTGTTTCCCTTTGCTGAATCACAATATTTTGGGACTTTACAAAAAGGCTTATCTGCTTCTGGAAGATTTATTGAAGCAAGGAGGTGGGAGTGGCAGCTAATGTATTTGACTAAAATGTAGGACTGTCTGCAATATGTTAAATTCTTGGAAGAAACAGAGGTTTTGAAGTGAAAATGTTAATATGTACTTTGCCATTTTGAACTGCATCATCTGTAATAAGAAGTCCATCTTTTCCCCTTTTTTACTTGGGATGCCATGGATTTATTTACCTTATATTGCTTTCCTTACTGAGGATTAGTCATTGTCTAGTAATAGTGGCACATGAGAAGAAGTGGATTTGCTGAATTAATTCTTCACTATCTGGACTAAAAGGCTGACATTGATGTGTATCTCTTTATTTTTCTTTTCTTTCTTTTCTTTCTTTTGCTCTCAGTATATTAGAGGAGAAGACATGGCAACAAAAGAAAGAGCTGTTGAGACAGATTTTGGATGAAATTTAGAAAAATGAATTAAAATGTAGAGGCTAGAATGAAGGTTTGGGGCAGAAACTTGCAAGAGGTGTTTGAGAAAAATATACAAAAATAGAACTATTTTTAGAGGGAAAAATAGAGGGGAATATTGAAAAAATGGAACAAAAGTCAGAAGTTGAAAACTATAAAATGAGCCACTCTGAGGTTAAATCTTTGCAAACAAAGGGAAAAATGGGAATCTTTGCTTTAAAAGTTGAAGAAACATAGTTGCCAGAGAAAAAGTTTGCTTTTAGTCAAGTATTGCTGGGTTTATGGGAGAAAGGGAATTTTTTCAGATGGGGAGGGTCCTTGGAGCAAACAGGTAAAAATAAAGATGGAATAATTAGTGATTTAGACAGAATTAATAGAATAAATTTGACTCTGGTAGAAAAAAGTTACTTGCTTGGGGATACTATAGTTCAATCTTTAAGAACATTTATTGTATAAATGTTGTCAAGAAAGTTTTGTAATGGTGGGTAAAGAACTAGTTTTGTTGAGATACATTTTAATAAGATTTCTGAGGATGACCTGGGATTTGGGTGGTATATTTATTTTATTAATTCAGTGTTTAAAGATTGTTTTGATATGTGAGTTCTTAATGTGCTGTGCACTGCATAAGGATGTTTACTACATCTTAGATACTGCCACTGAAGATTCTATTGTGCCTTATCTCATACGAGCCTTTCTATAGGAGAGAGATGAGAAAGACTGAAATATGTTTATTTTGATAATCCTCCTGAGGGAAGACAATTTAAAGAAGTATGTAACTGATTAGAAGTTGATCTGGAACTTTCTGGTGGTGAATTAAAATAAAGGAATCTTCATGGATGAACTTGATACTTTTGGGATATGTTTATATTTTTAGATGAAAGATTGTGTAGATGAAAGATTAGAAAAATTAACATACAGATATTTAATGAGAGAAAGGAAATGTTTATTATAATATATAGTTTATATTATATTAATTTGATTAGATTGAGAGAAGGAAGCATATTTATCTTTTCTTTTGTATTGACTTATTCGAGATTCAGTTGTAGTTGGGTTGGGAGTGATGGGGAGGATATTTTTTGGTATGTTTTGTTTTTCCTTTTTTTGGGTTTAGATTTTGTTATTGTCATTTGTTATACTGTCTTTTGTTATTGTCTTATTGTTCTGTTTTTTATTGTATGTTGTGTTTTATTTTGCTGAAAAATAATAATTTTTTTATAAAAGAAAAGAAAGGAGAATATGAAGAGGAGATCACCAGGGAATGCAAACAGCTTTTAATATTTAATTTCAAGAGGAAGAATCTTCAACTATTTACATGTTATAGAAGCCTATGACAAGGCCTTAAAATGAATAGCCACATATCATACTATTTATTAAAATTATGTGTAATTTTAGTCCAATAAATAAATATTTTGTATTAACACTTAAATTAATTAATTGAATTAAGTTAGAAAATAGAAAAATGTTACTGAAATACAGTCTCAAAAACAGAAAACAAAAGATGACACAGATAAGAGAACATTTTCATGATTTTACATATTGAAATCATGCCATTATTGTTTTATTATTCCCAGTTTTGTTCTGGGAATATTAATTTTCTTTGTGTATAGTCAGCTTGTTATGTTTTATTTTGGTTTGCTATGAAATTTATAAATGCTATATTTATAGGACCCAGAAGATAAAGAATGGCAGACACATGTGAGAATAATGTATTGATTCCAATATGAAACCCAGATTAAGATTAAGATTTCAAATGCTCATGTGTAAAATATTTTTAAAACCTTGTCAAAACTTTGAGTCATCATTTTTATGATGAGACTGTTTATGGCTGTTAGAAATATAAAGCC
>JANHZU010004450.1:250407-269252 GCA_032468055.1 Acrochordus granulatus
CCAGCTCTCTTACCAGTTCAATTTCAGAATTGAGAAAGCCTTTTGGATTAAAGGTGAAACGTCTTCTACTTGAAAAAAATCCAATCCAGATGCCTGTTTTTTAAACTTTTGTTGCAATATTTAGAACATTACAAGTAACAAATAGAAAGTCATGGTTCATATTTCAGGACTGGTGTGTTATCTATAAAACCCACAAGAGCAACAATTTATGCTATTTTAGGTTAGCTAAATCCTTTTTTACTGACAAAGTCACTACTTCCATGATTGAGCTGGCCAGTGCTTCTACATTTTGTCCAGTGAAGCACCAGAAAAAAAAAGCAGCTGGTGACCTGAATCTGTTGTTTCCCTCTATCTCAGCATGTCAGCTTTTTGTGGCAAGGGAAACAAAACTGAACTAAACAAAATAGCCCAATCCAGACAGTATTGGGAAATGGCAAAAGAGCTCTGTCCAGTCACTCCTCTATTTAGTGGAGAAGAATATATGTGATAATGGAGGTGATGGAGAAACCAAAGTTTCTCGAGGGAGGTTGGAAGCTTAGAGGTAGAAGGGAAGAGAAAGCCAGTGGAAAACCAAGCTGTCCTACAGATCCTGGGGAAATGCTATTTAGCCATTTCTGACCATTTTTCCGCAGCAGGACTTAAGCTGATTATCTTGCAGAATTAGCCCAGCTTTCCAAGATACTAGCAGTCACTTGGTGCTGGGGAGATGTGCAAGGAAGACACCAATCTCAGAGTGTTATATTTTTGAAGCCCTTTTGATAAGCAGCCTGTCATAAGACATCGTATTTCAAGCATGAGAAATTTAAGGCATGAACCTGTGTGACCAGATCAACTTTTCTCAGGAAGAAATGAAGCTGGAACACCATTAAAAGCTGGGTAAAGAAACTTCTGGACAATTCCCCAGCACATCTGGGAGCACCCTCAATTTTTATGAGATTCGTTTCAGAAAAAAATGCATTCTCAGTTTCACATTAGCCTGTCTATACTTACAAGATCTTAATTTATTTATTCTTTCACTGTACAGCCTAAGTATTTTTGAGTAACATTTCAAGACTTCCACTATTTATTTATCATCAGGTGAAAAAGAAGAACAAGAGCTGGGATAGGATTCTATGTAAGCAGAGAAAAAAGACTTCTTTGTTACTTTTACAGCTATACATTCCAGTGTATGGCTTGTGAGCTGCAGTATATGATGACTCCATTCCCTGAGCCAAAATTCAGGATCCATCATTTTCCACTACTGTTCTATATCTGACTTTTTTCCTAGAAAAAATTAAAACTAGACCTTGTGAGAGAAGCCTCCTCATCTGAAGAATAGAAAAGGATCAGAAATTAAAGCCTGACACTGCATCTGAAGGATACAGATTCAGAAGTGCCTCTCTGTATTGTAACCTCTGACTTTTACTATAAAATGGAACAATTTAGGTAATGACTGTGGAACAAAGAACATTTTAAGATTAGTTACTTCAGCATTCTCTGTTACCTCTGGCACATGACCCAAAGCAGGACTCCTTTGGCCATTTTCCAGGAAATAAATATTTTTCCTTTCACTGGAACAACTTGATGGAAAACAGCAAAGCTTTGATTCTCTCTTTCCCTCTCTCCTGCTCATACAAGACCTGCAGGATTTACATCATGATTAGTCTGAAAAAGACCATATTTCAACTGCAAGGTGTTTCACAATATCGACCTTCTCTGGTTGGAATGACACAGGTATTTATTGCAGGAAATCCCTTGTAGAAATAACTGCCTATTAGAGACAGTAATAAAATCAACATATTGCCTTTGGCATAATCCTTCCAAAGATTGCTTTATAAAAATCCGAGTAATATTAATTCTAAAATGACCACAAAAAGGCAAGATTTTTTTCCTAAATAGCAGTGATATCTATGTAAATGTATAGCTAAAAGCCACTGATGAAAGATTTACAAACAATTCAGAATACATAATTAAGGAATAGCTATTTGATCATTACTTCATTTCTATGACATATTTTGGCAATCTTGTTTTTCTTAATCTATATTTCTATACATACTTGGAAGACCAGTGAATCATATTGGAGTTGACAGATGTACAGTTGCACATTTGGGCAGGCTGGTAACAAAAGTTTGAATAGTATTGTTCTTTTTTTCCTTTATTTTGACTTCATAAAGAACTGTGGCACTTCTGATGAATGCTGTAATGCAGTTTATGCAGCTTTTCTTTTCTTTGGATATATTATAAGGAAAAAGTATAAATCTGCAATGTACTTTATTCTTTTTGCAGAAGAAATTAGAAAGCTCCTTCCTTCTCCAGGAATTTGAAAATGAAAATATATTCTTTATCTTAGTGTAAATAACAGAAAATTCCTTTTCTCCTTCAAAAAATGTTTGAAGGCCATGCTTGGTCCAAAGAATTCCCAAGATATAGTTTTTGATACAGTTAGCTATAAATAACAAGGCTGGAAAAAAATGGTTTGCGTACCTTAAGGGCTGCTGCCAGCTGAACAATCAAACTGGAATAGTTGTATAAATAATTTGAATAACAGCTACCATCTGATGATCTTGAATTTTTCTGGAACCCAAGATACTTTAATCTCAAAGATGGATACAAACATAGCATTCATCTTAATAGTTTTAAAACAAGCTGTATACATATTTACTAAGATGTATGAAATGTAATTCACGTTTTCAATACAACATTCATCTTTTTTCAGATGAAGTTTCAGGTAGATCATGAAAAAGCTTAATTGTTAATTTTTGCCTCAGAGACAGGAATAGAAAAAACTTTTAATATATAAATGATGAGTGCATCTATTTCAGCTGTGGCATTTATATATGAACACCAGAACTTAATAGGAATGAGGAGATTATACTGATGAATACAAAGATCTGCTCATTCACTCCAAAACTATTGAGTAATAGGTGTACTCATTATTTATATATCCTTTGATTCCAACTGATTAAATAATGGCAAATTGCCAAACCAAAGGAATGTATTTCTGCCAAGCACTTATTAAAAACATCAACAACAGGGAACTTCAAAGTGCTTATGAACTGAAGTATCTGCCACAAGAATATGGGGAAATGACTAAACAAAGTAAATGCACAAGCTATGTCCAGGTACTAGTTACATGTGGCTTGTACTCTAGGCTTATTTGAGGCTTATATTTAAAATCCCTAACATTTTCTTCATTTTACCACAATGAGGAATGAATAGCTACATTGTTTTTTGTTTTTTAATGATAATCATGTTTACTTGTGGCTAAAAAGATATCTTAAAACCATCATACTGAAGCATTATCTTCATGACAAAACAATCTATTTTAACAAAAGCACAAATCTTTATTTATTCAATTTCTATTGCCACCCATATCAGATTAGTATCTCTCAGCAGTTAACAACAATAAAATCAGTTCAAAACCAAGTACAAGTACAATACAAATATATAAACTGAGAAAATATATTGATAACCAAGAAACTGGGCCCTTAACACTTTTGGAGAATCCTCAAACTCAGGCACATAACTAAATCTTCAAGGCCTTATGAAAGACCAACATGGTTGGGACCATCCTAATGTCATAATAATCGTATGAAAGACCAACATGGTTGGGACCAACCATTCCTAATGGTTGGGAGAATGTACCAGAGGGCAAGGGTTATGGAAGAAAAGGTATGCTTCCTAATCCCTGCCAACCAACGTAACTTGGCTGAAGGGATTCAGAGCATGCTCAACCGGCAGGAATGATTTGAACAAGTAGAAACAATTGAGAGAAGACAGTCCCTCAGGTAACCTGGCCTCAAGCCATGAAGGGCTTTAATGGTGACAACACACTGGAAACACACAGGCAATCAATGCAGCTGGAGCACAATCCAAAGACATGCAAAGGATCTTCGAGCCACAGCTGCCACATGCTCTTCTAGCAGGAATCATGATTCCAAAAGGACCCTCAAATTGCACACCAGTTCTGTCTGGGGCAATGCCGCCCCATCAGAACTAAAAATGAAAAAACCTCGTCACTGGAAGGCCCAAATGCACCAGACCATTCAGTCTTGCTAGGTTTAATTCAAAGCCTATTGTGATCCATCCAAGCTCCCACAGCCTCCAGGCATTGGTACATCTATGGCATCATTCTGGTGGCCTGGGGTAAAGATATAATAAATTTCATTATGATCTCATTTAAGATGGGAAGACAATAACCTATGCCTTGTTAAGAATATATGAACATAGGCCTCAGGTGCTTATGCTTGAAATAAAATGCAAATGAATAAATATTTTTTTGTTTTTGTTTTGCTTGCATCTAAATTATTATATATAGTAACTAATACTAATTTTAAATTAGTTTTTCCTTTTCCATATTTTAACCTTGAAAGTCTTCATTATTTCAGATAAACTTCTTGCCAAGTGCAGTCTCATTACCAAACTTTAGCTTCTTAAAAATCTTATTTTAAGTGGCAAAAAGTCATTTCTTAGAACATAAAAAACACAATAATTATGGTACACATTTAATGACATATTTATACTTCCATTCAATAATATATTTAGTTGGCAGAAAAATAAACAGACAAATGCAAAGTAGATGACCAGATGCCATCCTATTCTAAGACTTTGAAATATAACCTAGAGCTGAATACACTCAAAACTGTAGAAATGACAGTGGATTTTAGAAAGAGACCTACTATTTTATTCCCTCTTACCATATTCATCAATGCAGTATCAGTAGTACAGTCCTTCAAGTTTATAGGCTCTATAATCTCCCAAGGCTTAAAATGGGCAGCTAACATCAGCACCATTATTAAGAAGGCACATCAAAGGATGTACTTCCTATGTCAGCTCAAGAAGTTCAACCTGCCTCAAGAGCTGCTGATACATTTCTATAGAGGAATCACTGAGTCTATCCTTTGCACATCTATCACTGCCTGGTTGGTGCAGCAATGACACAGGACAAATATAGTCTCCAATGTATAGTCAAGATTGCAGAAAAGATAATTTCAATTAACCTGCCCTCCATAAAAGACCTGTATATTGAGAGGATCAAGAAAAGGACAGAGAAGATATCTGCAGATCCTTCTCACCCCGGACACAATTTGTTTGAACCTCTTCATCTGGTGAGTGCTATAGGGTACTGCGTACCAAAACTACCAGACTTAAGAACAGCTTTTTCCCCTGTGCCATCATTCAAATGAATACTTGACTCATGCTATATGATCATGCCTCAAGACAGATAGAGTAGAAGCAGAGAACTGATTAGCTCAGAAGTTCTGTCTAATGGATCTACCTACCTATTAATTTGAAACTTTAGAACATTTCTTTATACTGATTGCACATTTACAGAATAACATTGTTATGCATTATCTTACTGTTGTTTATTGTTACTACAAGTCCACTGAGAGTTGCTGTACCAGAGACAAATTCCTTGCATGTCTAACCATGCTTGGCCAGTAAAAAAAAATGTATCTGTATCTCTACATTTGGAAACAATTAATACAGACTAAATGTAAAGAAAGAGAAAGAATGGAAAGAAAGAATAAAAACTGCATGAAAAAAAACATATTAAAAAGAAAAGAAATATGTAAAAAATGCCTTCCAATGTTCATCACAGTAAGTATAAACAAATTTAGTAACTTCACCTCCTATAAGGTTAAACAGATATCTTTTCATCCCATATCCATTTATTTTCTATAAATAAATTCATAAAAAGGTAAACTTGAATCCTGTTCCCAGCAAGAAGTCCATAAAGGATTGCCAGAACATTGCAAAAAGCAGGAATCATTACTGTTGGTGCTGGTATTGTACTTACCAACTTCTGGTTCCATTCTTCAAAGATACTTTAATATTTTTGATGTTATAACATTTTGTATCATTCCATAAGTCCCACTATTAATTGACATCAGGCTTGTATTTTTTCTTCTGCTTAAAATTTTTAGCTCCATCCAGTGTCCAGTTTCTAAAATTATCACTTTGTTATGATTTGCAATTGCCAGGATAACCAAAATAAGTCTGTTTCCCATGAGTTGTTTTTTTATAGTTAATTCCAAAGTTTTATAGTAGAAGTCAATAGTCCAAATTTATTTGTCCATTAATCTATTTATAACTTGTTTAGATCAAAATCTTCTTTAACATTTTCTATTTCAAATTATTTAAGCTCTTAAGCTTGTAATTAATTTTTCTTTTATTCAGAGTTAAAGATAAACTCATCCAATGAAGATCTGTCATTCTAAAGGTCTCTAATAGTTTTGGAACAGTTAATAGACAATTTTTGAAAGTGATTAGGAAACTATTAGAAAGATATTAGAAATCCTTTAAAACATAGGAACATAAAATAATTTAAAAGCTCTGCCATAGTTGTGAGCAAGATGGCTAGTCCCAGCATTTCTCAGCACTCAAACCCACAAAAAACTATAATTGTATGGTCTCTTTGTGAGGAGCCGCTAATAGGAGCACATGTGGATGATCTTCCATCCTCTCCTTATCTAGAAAGGTTACAAAGAACTGGTATACTCACTGATTTGCCATGGTGTGTCTTCAGTTCACCATACCTCTCCCAAAAGCCTAGGAAATGTGTCTTCTCTGTTGTGACTCCCACTCTCTGGTATAGCATCCTATCATAAGAACAATCCTCCTCCTAGTGTTGTGGAAAGCTCTTAAAACCTGGCTTTGGTCTCAGGCCTGGGGTTAACGTACTGTGGTTTTTTTTTTGGGGGGGGAGTTGTTTTGTTTGTTTTGTGTTGTCTTTAGATCACTTTAGTCCAGGCTCTTTGTGTGGTTTTAATGTTTTATTTCTACTTATGATTTATTTTTATTGTATACTGCCCAGAGTAAGTTGGAGTTGGGCAACTATAATAAAAAAATTAAAATGGAAGAATTAAGAAATTGCTCCCTTCTGTTTCTTCCTCACATTCCAACTGGCTTCAACTTGACAGACAACCACAATAAAATGTGAAATTCAACTGTATTAAGTTTGGTTCTTGGCAATGAAAAAGAAGAGGATTATTCAGAAGAGTGCTGAAAAGAACTAATTCATTATCTATCATAAGAATCTGTAAAAGGAAAAAAACCAATTAGATCAAATGATTATTGAATGCTTTGTGTCCAACCTATATTCCCAAATAGGGTGCCTTGATTTTATCCATAGTAGCAGCAAAATGAAGAATTCTACAGACTTTTCTGAGTTATAGTGAACAGGCTGAACAAATCCAAAGAAACAGAAGAGATCGGGCCAGGTTTTTAGGAAAATGGAAACAGCACAGAACATAATACGATGATTTTTTAAAATGTCAGCTAAGAAACATTTTTTCCCTTTCTCCAGCTCTGTATTTGAAAACCTCTGAATTTGCAACTGTATAGTTCCAAGAAGTGATTTCTCCTCCAATGAAATTTCCACAGATATGAGGGATTTCAAGTGCCATACAAGCTTGACGAATTTAAATTTTCTATTAGTCTGCAGTAACGTTGTAACACAAATATTATGGTAAGACTCTGTAATTTGGGTGATAAATACCATGATGAGAAACAAAAACTTGTATGCTTGGTTTAATTGCTGTCAGTGTAAATTGGAAATAAAATTTTAGGATTTTATTTTTGAATTCTGTTTTGGGAGATATATGTACTGTACCTATTTCCTAAATAGGGACACTAAAACTTCAGTTTCGGAATATCACTGTAAAACAAAAGGAACTTATCTTATTCATTCCTACTTTTTCCTTCCTTCCTTCCTTCCTTCCTTCCTTCCTTCCTTCCTTCCTTCCTTCCTTCCTTCCTTCCTTCCTTCCTTCCTTAATTCCTTCCTTCCTTCCTATCTACCTACCTATCTACCTACATTTAACTTTTAGTAAGAAAATTATAATTGTTGATTGGTAGATTTTGAAACAATTTTTCAATATTATTATTGTTAGTACATATTATATAATACAATATTATGTGCACTGCTTGGGACTCTTAATATTTGCTATTTTCTTATCAAAATCTTTTTTCTGGAATTTTGAACTATTGGAGGATATATCAAAAAATAAGTTTGGCATTTGGCTGTATGTAGAAAATAATTATCTGAACAAACTGCCTTCTGATACAAAATACTGACATGATGGAGAGAAACAGACATATTTTCTTGAAAGGACTGGTGGACAAACTGAATAAAATATATTTTCTTTGCCAATCCTATAGAGCAGTGTTTGTCAACCTTGGCAATTTTAAGATGAGTGAACTTCAACTCCCAGAATTCTCAGCCAGCAAGTCCACACATCTTAAAGTTGCCAAGGTTGAGAAACAGTGACATAAAATCTAGTTTATGACTTGATGCAGGCATGAATGAATGGACAGTTTTATTACGGTCATTGACTAGAATTGCCATAAAAATGTATATAAAAAAATAGGTGAAACTGGTTCTTTTCCCACTTTGCAGGTGTTTTAATCTTTGTTAAATTTGCTTCATCTCTTAATTTTCTCTCTCTCTCATACACATTCACTAAGTAAAATGGAGATCTTAAAATTAAATAATTAACTTCCAGACAAAACTGTTATCACATAACGACTATTTTGATATGGAATGCAATGGTTCTTCTCAATTTTGAATGAGAAGTTAATGTTAGGCTTGCGATATTGACAATCTAAAATGCTATTCACATTAATATAATATTTTTGTATTATTTTCAATATCTTAAATAATAGAACTTCACATACTATACTGAAATCTGCTAAAATGTTCAATATAAATGTGATAGAATGCTTATTGGTGACAGGAAAATGGATGGAGAAATAATCTTTGTAAATACTGATAGATAATGATTGATGAGTACTGCAGGGAATGAATGTTCACTGAAAAAAACAAAGATGCCTATGTACAGTACTCTGCAAAAGTCTTAGGCCACCATTAGATTTGTCGTTTTAGCAGTGGTATAATGACCATATATACTTACGTCTCAGTCTGTTTATTAGAATACAACCAGAAAATACAGGAAGTTTGTATGCAGTATTCAGAAACAGGAAAAAGCAGAAAAAACAGCTTCCATAGGCTAAAGTGGCAAGTATTTAGTACTGACGATTTAATACTGACTTTTGCCTGAAGAAGCCATTTTGTTCTGAAAATTGGGTTTGTTTAAATTTCACGTACGTTTTTCTTGTATTTTCTGTTTGGATCTAAATACAGAGACTGAAAAATAATGATGAATTATCATTAAAACTTTGTGAAAACAAAGAAGGTAGTGGCCTAAGACTTTTGCACAGCACTGTATAACTTTCACAACTTTAAAAATAAATAAAGAAATCCAGTGGAGTAGTGCATTGATCTAGTGTGTATCCATAATACT
Source organism: Acrochordus granulatus (assembly GCA_032468055.1). Classification (NCBI taxonomy): domain Eukaryota; kingdom Metazoa; phylum Chordata; class Lepidosauria; order Squamata; family Acrochordidae; genus Acrochordus; species Acrochordus granulatus. The sequence continues at coordinate 259,692 of JANHZU010004450.1, forward strand.
GTACCAGCTTGCTGAGATTTGTCTGCTGAATCAAGGAGATGGAGAAGTTCAAGCTACATCAGCCATTGCTAGGGAAGATAGTAATTGGTGCCCCAGCTGATGAGATAGACACTGTGACTGAATATTTTAATGGTACCTGGAAATGAATGATTCCCCTTTGATTTGTAGTAATCTCTTTGGAGTTGCATTGAGTGGAGGAAGAAAGGACTAGTGTTTCAAGTTGTGTTATAGCTGTTAAGTGAAATATTGATTTCAAAGTATGGAACTCCTTAAAACAAATAAAAGTAAGGATGATATTTAAAGGAATTAATAGGGGAGATGGCTGCATTACAAATATTACATTATATATTTAGATGAAAATCCTGTGTTGGAATGTTTTATAAATTTATAAACCTGAGGAACTGTCTTACCCCTATAGGGACAGCCCACCCCACCAGGGCCAGTAGAAGAGGCATGCTATAGACCCTGTCAGTCAAGGGATTTTGGCTGGTGGGGGTCCAGGAGAAGAGCCTTTTCTGCCATGGCTCCCATCCTGTGGAACATCTTGCCCCCTGAGATAAAGTCTTCTCCCTTTCTTTTAGCCTTCTAAAAGGATCTGAAGACCTGGCTCTGTCAGCTGGCTTGGTATCCCAATGGGGGTATGTCAGCATGGACGTGGCTGGTGGATTAAGCTAGGCACGCCTTCTCCACAGTTATCCTGTCCCTCCTGTTCTGTCTGGTTCATTTTAAGATATTTTAAAATTAATTTTAATAGTCATATTTTATGGTTTAACGTCTTTTATTGTGAGCCACTGAGAGTCATTTCTGAATTCAGTGGCATATAAATTTAATAAAACAAACAAATAAACAATAGGTGTACTTGCCTTTTGAAATCTTTCAATGGTGCACTCAGTGGTTACAGTTATAGTTGACTCCATCCAATTTGCTACTAGTTGTCCTCTATTTATTTTCCTTCCATTTTCCTAGCATATGGACTTCATGGGTGTTGGGTCTTCACAAAATGTGTCCAATATATAATTGATTGGGCATGGCCATTTGGGCCTCAGATGAGAATTCTGGATAGGAACTGATTTATTCTGTGATCCATTTATTTGTTTTTCTGGCTATCCATGATATTCTCAGCATCTTCTCCAACTGCAAAGCATCAATATTCTTTCTATCTTCTTTGGATACCAACATTCATCTCCATAAAGTGTTACAGGAAAAGCCATTCTCTGCTTGTATTATGGTATCTAAATATCTTTTCCAAGGTCTTCAGTGCTACCCTATCCTAAAATGAAGTTCAGGACATCATAATGTATGTTGGATTGTTTGAAAAATATGTGTGCAATGTTGAAATTATTGGATTATGAGAAACTGATTTATCATTCTCCTACTTAATTTATGTTTCCTAGGCCACACAGTCCAATTATGTTTTCCACATGCTTTCCAACTTAGGTATTCTGTTTGCACACTATAAGCAGCTCATCTTGCTTGCACATTCTAGTATTTTCAGCAGGAATTTGCCTGTCAAACTCATCAACTTCCTTTTCTTCTTTATCAGTGGTTAGGGCATAAACTTCAATAATTGCTATATTAAAGGAAAGCTAACTGATATTACTTAGTTATTGACTGCATTTTACTTACATACTTTCTTTGTTACCTCCTTCCTGAATATGAAAGCATATTGGTTTTGTTAAAGGAGTAAACATTTTAATGTTCTGACTGAAATTGTATAGTTCCAGGTTATTTCAATTTGCTGATGTCCAAGACATCAGTGTGTAATTGATTCATTTTGTCTTCCACTGGGTTGAGATTTTCCATGCTCATGCTTCTTACATTCCATGTTGCCTCTGTAATTCTGCCATTGAAGCTTTGGATTTTTTATCAGCAATTATTAGCCTTTAATCTGGCTAAACACTCATTGTACTCCAATATCTCCTTAGCTCTAAGAAAATGTGTGATTGTTCATTGCAAATAAGATTATTTTCTTCGTAAAGGAAGAAATACACTAATGGAGATGCTAATGGACATTATATTGTTCACAGACACCATGTTGCCAACCTCTGAATGATAACAGTAGTTTCTTGATATGCTTATCCATGCAGAATATTCACAAACAATTAATGCATTACCACTTTCAATCTAAAGTACAATAAAAATTAAGTTTCCTGGCGTGAAACCAGGATTTGTCATGCATTCAAATATACTAGAATTAACTGAGTTCATATTCTGTCAGCATATTGATTTAGAATCTAGAACAAATCTCGTATCCTTGACTGAAGGTACTTAAAATATTTTTATATTTCATAACAGTGTTGTATGTGAATAGCAATTTTTTAATTCACAACCAGACTGATGATTTTGTAAAAGGATTATTATCAACGTTATATGTCATTGACTAAATCAGTGTTCATTTTGTTTCCAGAGCTGTAAACCTGGTAATAATTTAATTTTCTGCGGTCAACTGGCATTTTGCCATTCAGCAGATTGAGCAGAAATAAGGTTGAATTTCAGACTGAAAATAACTCAAGCATCCCGTTAAGAATCAAGCAGATTGTTCTTCAGAGCATAATCTTATTCCTCTCTGCCTGCCTGTCAGTCAAGTGAATCAGAAGTACACTTTGCATTTATAGTAAACACTGAAAACATATTTTAGGGATAATATGCACATGAGACTTATAAAAGAGCAAAGTGACTTCTTCACCATTGCTTTAAACAGCACCCAGTGGACTGCTTTAACAGGAACTGGCTGCTGCAGTTCCTGCAGATAATTTGGTATTGTCTTCAAGTGCAGAGAAGTAGCCACATGTTTATGACTGTTCATAACTGGGTGTCTTAGGACATCCTTTGGAGATTTAATTCAAATGCAAACTAAAGTAATTAGTCCTTTTTTAAAAGAAATCTGTATGTGGATAAATGCATGACTGATGGATACATCAAAAAGCTCTATGTAGACTTATGCACATAAATACGGAGGAGCTCTGGGTTTATACATTGCTGGGCACGTTAAAACCCTTTCCTACATAGCTACATTGACTCAAAACATTGACTCCTGGCTGCCATCAGACATGGCAGAATTAACATATGGCTAAAGACAATGTTCTTATTGGGTAAGGTATTGGTCTGGGCCTGGGCAGATGAATCACTTGTCAGCCATATAAGCTCAATTGGTGACTTTTGGTCAAAAGTACATTAAAATGTTATTATAGAGATATATGGGAAAAGGGAGTGCATTGCATTTTAGTTTCTAGAGGCAAAGCATGTACAAATCTAATAAGTAGAGATGTGCAAAATTTTAAATGGGTAATTTGATTTGACAAAGCTTCATTGATTTGCAAATCAGATCAGAGATCTGCTTGAAGATTCAAAGCAAATTAGGTAGCTCTGAAGTACTTGGAAGATCTATTGGTTTTCTGCTGCTTAAGAGAAATCTTAGAGGCAATATACAGTGCTGCAATTTAACCCATGTAAGAGAATAAGTAATAAGTGATAGATTATCTCACACCAATATGAGCATATGGCCATGTTGTTTCATTTCTGTACAGGTCCTGCCAGCACTACTGGGACTTCAGTTCAATTATCAACATTCTAAATATGGACTTAGAACTGAGCTTGCCTTTTAGGTTCTGCATGATTTGGTTTAAGTTTTAAATGTCTTAAAAAATGAGTGACTAGGCTCCAAGTAGACTCTGGTTCAAACCCATGCTTTAAAAATAGGGACAAGGTAACAAGACTACCAAAGTATTGTTTTAGGTTCTGCTTCTGTTAGCTTGCCTAATTCACTTAGTCACTTACTCAGAATATTGCCAGCAAATCACACTTAACCTTATATGGCCCAGAGTCTGGGCACTTTTGAGACCACCTATTCTGAATAACTTCTGCTTGCCCGATCCAAGGGCACAAAACCTCCCTGTTAAAGAACCTCACCTCTTAAGAGGTATTCCAGGAGGGGACCCAAAAACAGACATTTTCCGTGGTGGCTCTCCTCCTCTGGACAGTCTTTCCCTCTCTATGCAGGAAAATGTAGTAGTCTCTTCTTCTTTTAGAAGCCTGTAGACTTGGATGTTTAAGAAGGTCTTTGGGATTTTAATGTTCTGGAATTCCCATCACCAGGCATGCAATTATTATTATTGTGATTAATTGTAACTGTAATTATATGTTGTATTCATTTTTATTATACATATTCTATTACTTTATTGCTACATCATTTCTGATTGTTTCTTCTGTAAAGCATTAAGAGTCAGGTGTCTGAAACATGCTGTAGATTCACAATTTAAATAAAATAAGGGAAAAAAGCACATCTTGCAGTGATGAAAAGGTTCTTCCCAGGAGGTACCTAGTTTACCAATCATGCGAGTCATCCTGGCACCTTAGAAAGTCCAGTGATCAGAAGGAGCAAAGCTAAGCCAGTCCATGAGACTAAGTCAATTTTCATGCATTCAAGTTCTTCCCAGAAATGATCATGCTTTGCAAATGTGCGTGCCCAGCGCAGCACCTCAGGAAAGTCAGTGATGAGTGGGTTCTTTCCAGGAGAAGTGTAACTTGCCAATCAACTATTCTAGTCTTCATGAGCAGAGGCAGCAAAGTCCAATCCAATGACACCCCAGAAAATCATATGGGGTAAAAGTTTATTTTTGATACAGTTTTTGAAAATTTGTATTTTTAAAGGAAACTTTCTGTATTGACTCAGTCAACTTCTCTATGGGCCCATTGCTAGATATTTTTTGTTAGTTTTTTCCCCAAACTATTAATAAAAACTTCTTTGTATAAAGCACCTTTCTACAATTTATAATACTTATATTAACTAGTTTGTCACACTGGCCACATGAGCCATGGCCTTTGCTCATCTTAAGCAGTTCAAAATAGTTACAAGGATGAAATATCAGATGTTCATAATGCTGAGAGCAAACATACGTCCTGCTTATAAAATTAGAACATTCCAGTCCAGGTCCCATCTCAAGGTAATTGGACAGCAGACTTAAGCAACTGGCACACAGATCACCTGGGGCAGTGTACTTCAGAATCTTCTGTACTATAGTTTTCTGTTTAAATTATACTTTGTTCTTTCTAATTTTGCATCTGTTCAAATAACTGACCTGTGAACTTCAATACACATTTTTTCATGTTTAGTAATTTGGATGAAACTTTTTTTTAGTTTTAAAACCCTAGGAAGTTTAGTTTTTAAACCCTAGGCAGGGATCCAAAATAAGGCATTGGTTTGAAGCAAGAGAACAGGTGGATCAAGGAAGAAACTCCAAGGAAGAGGCAGCAGGTCTTGAAACCCAGTTCCTTTCAATGTTTACCAACTACAGAAGTGTGTGTTTCTATATTCGTTGCATATGTTTGTTGCCATGGTACTGTTCTTTTAAATATTCAGTGACTCTCTTTTGTACAGCACATGCAACTCATTTCTGAGTTGTTCCATCCTATCATCAAAATAGAGCAATTGCTGTCCTAGTCTTGAGCTTCATTAAACACCAAGGTGACAAAGTCTACACCCTGCAATTTTGATATTTGGATATTATTCAGCAGTGCCACTGCTTAAGAAATGGAAAACTTGATACAAAAACTAGGGGTGCAAACTGGAGATAATATCACTGTAACAGATTTAAAACAGAAAATGATGCTTTGCTCCTGGGCCCAGAGATAAATGAGGCATTGATGAAACAGTTTCAGAGTTCTGATCCTGTTTGTCTATTGGAAACCAACTGGTACGAACAGGCAAATTATCATAATTGTAGTATATTATGCCATGAATTGCTGAATAATATTCTAGGCTAGGTATCTGTCCTTTGAGTATTAGATGGCCCCTGTTACCCATCATAGTAGCTTATAGGAATTAAACAAAAAATATTATTTTTTTACAAGCTCTAATCTGTGTCACATTAGGTTAGCTAAGGTTAGCTTCATATATTAGGGCTCTATCTTCATATCTCCTTAATGTCCAAAACAATTTATTTTAAGATCCACTCTAAAAAGCATGGCATTCCCTAATTATCTAGCTATAATATATGTAAAATATTGTACTACTGGGGCTTATTAGCAAAAGCATTGATGCTGTTTAGTAATCCATAAGGCGATGCTGTTAATGAGCATTGCAAATGATTCTACTAACTGCTTTAAGATTAATAATAGATATGTCTCCTACAACAAACAAGTCTCTCATCCCTAGAAAGAACTGGAGAAAATGGATCATAATTAGGATGAGGCCATATTAGGCATTTAGAGTTGAAATTTTTGTCACTGAAACTCTTCTGACTTTTGTTCTACCTGCTTTGATTTGAAATTAACAGAAGGCACCTGTCTAAATTCAAACTGCAATTTTGAAATATGACATTTATTTAAAATGTGTTCAAAAACAATGATGGGCACATCTTGATAAATTTTGCTCAAAATTTTCTCTGGGTGTGTAATTCTGAAGCGCACCTCCTGATAACATATCTGCTATCTACATTATTGTATTTGCTCAGTGGAGAAAATTGTTTTAATACTATAATTTAGGAATAGATATTTGGCATGTGAAAATACTGTTCTTTCCATCTAGATGGCTTATATGGATGGGCAAAGTCTCAGATATATTTTATTCTGCTGTTAGCACAAGGAGAGATGAAAAGTAAGAAAAGAATGAACAAGCTTTGTTCAAATACAAATAGAACATGCTAACTTTAAACTTTGCTAAATAGAGTCAATCTTTGATTGGACACCTGAATGATTTACAGCTAGGGTGGTCGTGGCTTGGTCTCTTGACCAGTGGCTCCTGCATTTCCTCCTTCTCCCTTGTATTATGATATCTGACTGTATTTGGTGATTTAGAAGGATTTCTCTGCCTGCAGACTGAAAGCTGCCTCTGTGTAACTATGATGTGTCTATGGCATTTTTCTCCAGCTTTTTCCTCCTGGTATCTTGAAAACAGCTCCAGATAATTAAGAAATCCTGGAGGGCTCTAGGCAGGAGTCCCAACTGCATGGATAAGTATTGTCTCTTCTAGTGCTTTCTGTACAACTAGCTGACTTATATACCCCTTTGCATTTTGCTATCTTTTTAAAGCTTTGCTGTCCAGCAGTAACCTCACTTAAGACTTTTATAACAGAACAAGACTGCCAGAGATACCACTGATAAAATGAGGTGGCTGTTTTAGATAGAAGATCCCAGGACTAGGCAGCAGTTTCACAGTGCTGAAGAGTTGTGTCTACTGCGTGGTTTCTCTTGTCCTTCCAAAGAGATGAATACAAGTATGTTGGTGAACAAAGACCTCTTGCCAGCCTTGAAGTAAGATTCATTGCTTAGTCCTGTATTTGAAAGCAGAGATCAGATATCTTATCCTTAGCTGTAGACATCAAAATGTCTTACACTGCTTCAAATCAGTAAGATGGGATAATGCTTGTATGCAATTGCAAGACTCTAAGGTGAAGCTTTCCCTTGCCTCTTAAAAAACAATTCTTCTGTGTGCATTGGCACGTCTATTTACATATCATTTGCACATTTTTTTCCAGCAGCACTTGGTGTCAATGAATAAATTACCCAGGAAGATGAGGCATGATTTCCAGAAGATTTCATGGGCCTAAATTTATCACTGTTATATGCTGTGATTCATACTTGTTGGATAAATACAGGATTCCCAACTTTTCCATAGGGTTGTTGTAATAAACTTGATAAGTAGCATATCCAGTCGATTTCTGAGAAATGTAATGGGACTTCTATAACTGAACACTGATATGGATTGATGGGCTTAATTCCTGCAAATAGTAGTTGAGAGGATACATCTGTTACCTAATGAAACACTCTAAGCAGCAGATGAGAGCTGCAATTGCCAAATGTTGCCTACAAGAAACTTTCTCAATTTGAAACATACAAGAGAGAAGACTACCACAACATGCAACTACAGTTCAGCTGTTGCAAGATCTGTTTTGTGTCTAATTCAAGAAGGGAAAAATAATTGATAGATTTAAATGATTCACTTCTCATCCCAACCAAAATTATGCCATAAGAAGCAATTACTTTTCAGCATATGCTTTAATCTGAGCTATTAAAAAGATGCACAAATCCAATCTTCTTTACTGTCCATTTGCATGGCAAATTTCTACTCTAGCAATTTTTGCTTTCACATCCAAAGGACAATTTAGCTAATTTATTCAAGGGAAAGGTAGATAATGACTCCAAGAAGTGCTGAAAAAGAAAACAGTTTTTGCAAGTAGCTGAATGCTTCTATTGGCAGAAGCTGTTTTTCTTTTTCATCACTTCTTGAACTTGATGACAGAAATCACCCCCCTGCCTCCATTCATGTGGTCATCCAGATTTTTGCAGCCTAGTATGTTAACTGCCGCAGATCTTTTTGCTGATATATAAATTAGGTAGGCAGACAGATGAAATATTGTAATTTGCAACTGATGTTATTTATTGTATTGCCATGCAAACCATTATGAATACAAGTACTACAACATTTTAGCATCAAAGTATATCCCGTTTTTCTTTTCTTTTCTTTCTTAAACTAAATTTGGACAAGATACAGTGTGGAAATCTCCAGCCATTTGGGATCTTGATAATGTCTGCCTTTTTTTGATTTGCAGATATTTTCTTCCTTCAGATCTTCAAACATCTTCAATAGGTGAGTGAACAAAATATTTTGGGTTCTATAGTCATGTGTATTTTCTGAAAACTCATAACCTATCCCATAATGGCATCCATGTAATATTTTTCTTCTTCTTATTGTAATAAGGAAAGCATCACAATGAATTCATGGCAATAATTATCATGTATTGTTAGATGCTTACATTAATTATATCTGTTTAAAAATAGGCTGATGATGTAACCTGGCAGAGTTGACACATTAACCTAATGAGAAGAGATTACCACCCTGTCCTCATTAGAACAATGTGTAAAGCAGATACTTACACTACATTAACCCCTAAATAAAATGTTAAGATGCCAGTCTCCATGAAGTGATAGATTTCTTTAGCAATGTCTAAGCTCAGAAACATTTGGGCAACTGCATGCGCATTCAGTCATTCATAATTAATCCAACAGGATGATGACATTTCTAATTTACAATTCTGTGACTTTATTTTATAGAATAAATAAGTTGCCCCTATATTTTCAACAAATATAATTTATTTGTGCTCTAAAAAAGACCAAGTTTTCAGGCTGAATTTGTTAAATTACTTAATAAGAAAAAATTGACAAATGAACCTTATCATTTGCTTATCAGTTGCTACTGGTTTTGTTGGCTATATTCAATCCCCAGAATCAACAATCACTCTCTAACTAGAGACCAATGGTTGTCTTCATGCTCTGCAGGTAAACTTTCCATGTGCGGCTGCCAGCCACTGTGTGACACAGAATACTGGATTATGTGGATGAACTCTGCACGTGCGTCACAATCATTACACCAAGTTGCTGGATCCAGAAATTATTCTCATTCGAGGAACTGGGAACTGATCTTAATACTTTTGGTTTTGTTAAAGACTACAGTTTGCAATTCTGACAGATAAAGGAAATGGCAACCCACTTGAGTATCCCTGCCAAGAAAACCCTATGGACAACAACAAAAGGCTAAAAGATAGGACACCAGAAGAAGAGCCT
>JANHZU010004450.1:291233-305922 GCA_032468055.1 Acrochordus granulatus
TCTATAAGGTGTTGCAGGCCTTCATAGAACTGGTCAACTTCCGCCTCTTTGGCATCAGTGGTTGGGGCATAGACTTGAATTACTGTGATGTTGAAAGGCTTGCCTTGGATTTGAACCGAGATCATTCTGTCATTTTGGAGATTCTATCCCAGTATTGCTTTTCCCACTCTTTCATTGACTATGATGGCTACTCCATTTTTTCTCAGGCATTCTTGTCTAGTCATAGATGTAGTGGTCATCTGAATTAAATTCTCCCATTCCTGTCCATTTGTGTACACTGATTCCCAAGAAGTTGACATTCTATCTTGCCATCTCATGTTTGACCACATCCAGTTTACCTTGATTCATAGATCTTTTGTTCCAGGTTCCTATGCAATACTGTTTCCCTTTCACCTGCAGTCATATCCATAGCTGAGCATCCTTTCAGCTTTAGCCCAGCCATTTTACTCTTTCTGGAGCTACTTGTAATTCCTTCTGATGTGAGAAGAAACACACTTACTGCCTTCCTAACTTTCCTTTCATCGTGATGCTCTGCTTTCCCAAAATGGAAATAATTATTTTTCATACAGAAACAAAGAGGTAAAATATGGAGCATGTCCACTCTCTAGAAAATCAGTATTTTAGGGACTATTGTAGAAGGAAATATTGTAGATATCAGTTTGAAACCAAGAAAGGGTACCAAGAGAATGATAATGAAAAATCAGGCATATGAACTTCCTCAACTGTATAGTAATTTTGCTTCACATGTGAAAGCTTGATTACTTCATGACAACTAGCTTGCCAGGGTATTAAATGGACAAAAGCAAAAAATGTCCTTCAAGATGACTTTCTTCTCATATTTTCTTATGGAAAGAGGTTTATTCCATCCCTTCAAAATCTGTAGGATACCCCAGTTTTTTTTAGGCTGCAAAAGATATTTAATTTTCTTTGAAGATTAATAAAACTAGGATGCTATTATATTCAGTTTTGTACTTTGTAGCGTCCAGACATTCCTCTGCTATTAATACTCCTAAGAAACAGATTTCTTTGATTTTTTTTCCATTTAGAAGATCAAAAGCTGTCAAAAATTGTTTCAAAAGAAAAAATAAATCTCAGAGAAGTTGGGTTTGAAGTAATGAGTCTGTAACATGTTGCGTAGAAGAACAGTTCAGTGATAAGTTGCTATAACAGTATTGTCTTGCTGTGAGCTTTTCTCATCTATATCACATATTTTAGTCATTTTCTTTCTTCTCCTTATAGGTACACTCAGAAAATTGGAAATAAATTATATTTCCATGGTATTGTAAAAATAACATGGATGTTTCTTCCATGGTCTTGGAATAGGGGCTTAATTACTTATTTTTATAGCAGTTTCTATGTCATCATTTGCTTCACTGAAAATAAAAATAGAAATATTATGTCTCTTCCATATACTTTTCTCTATGAAATACAACTGTTCCAGGAAATGGCAAAGTCATGTGAATTCATACCTGAGCTGCAACCAACCAGAATCCCATATACTACAGAAATCTATTTTCTGTAGATGACAGCATGATGCTCATGTCAGGTAACACATTTTGATGAATAATAGCTTCAAGAAGGTCAGAATATATTGGCTGATGACACTGACAAACAGGAAATAGCTGAAGATGAAAAATAATGTTGCAAAAGGTTGACTTGGGGCCCTGGAAATACAGTACTGAAAAATAGTTTAGATTCTTAGCTGTGATGTTGGAAGTATATTTAAGTAAGGGAATAATAGGAATATATAAATAAATGAAGCTGCTACAGTGTGAGCCACAGGACTTTTGGTCTGTTTTTAACATTTGTTACTTTGCTGTTTCATTTACCCTGAGAGGGGGCCATGACCTATGTCAGAGACAAGAGTTTAAAAAGATGCTCTTCAGAGGCTGAAGATCAGATCTATCTCCTTTGTGAACACAGTATATTCTTTGAATGCAATCCAAACAGCCCCTATTTTTGACCAAACCCTAACTCCAACCCAAGGACCCAATAAAACCAGTAAAGGTAGGTTCTACAGCCAGAAACCTATGGCTACAATTCTTTCTGGAGAAGCCTATCACAGAATTCAGTGGAGCTTCCTTCTGGAGGAACATTCATAGGATCAGTTTGGAAGAGCAGTTGAAATCAGTAGGTCTCACAACCAGTTTTAAATTTGTTTTATTAGAAACATGTTTACAAAGTTCAGTGCTATTTAAATAAAGTGTTCCTTAAGTTCACTGCTGGATGATAGTATATTGTTTTGTTAGCAGCAAAGCAAAGTGATTTGCCATTGCTTCCTCCTGACATAATTTTTTCAACTTTCCAGCCTAGTCTGCAGTCCTGGATTTTCTTGGTGGTAAAGTAAAAAAGGTAAAGTTATTTTTAACTTGTTCAAAGTCAGCCAAGTGTTTATAAATTGCTAGGTGCTGCCACTGGCTTAGCCCCATGTAAGTAGCACAGATTCACAGCATATGTCACATGCAGATTTCTCTAGCTTAGAGATTTACCAAAGGCTGAAGAGTACAGCCCTACAATCCATCCAAAAATTGCCACTCAACAGCAATGTTAATGTGACAGAAAGAAAAAACAATAAAGAGTAAAAAGGTAAAGGTTTTCCCTTTCAATCATGTCTGACTTTAGAGGAAAGGGCTTATCTTCATTTCCTAGCCAAAGAGCCAGCATTGACCGAAGGCCCTTCCATAGCCATGTGGCTGGCATGACTATATGCTGAGGCAAACATGATGCTGTTACCTTCCCACCAATTTCGGTGGTATCTATTTATCTACTTGCATTTTTCATACTTTAGAACTGCTAGGGTAGCAGGAGCTTGGGCGTATAAAGGGATCTTACCCTGTTACATGGCACCTCAGTCTCGAACTTGGGTTGCTGACCTTCTGGCCAACAAGCCCAGCATCTTAAGCATTAGACCCCCACAACCCTAAGATATATAATTTGATTTTCTAAGCTAAATCAAATACAATTTAGCTTTTGTTCTGTCTTTGGTTATTTTGAGTGTGTGCCTTACCCCTGTGCGTCTTTCGGAGACCAAGTGCAGCCTTTTGCCTCCAAAACTAAGCACACCCTTCTTTGCAGCCAGTGGTGGTGGCAATTGGAAACTGAATTGCTGTGAGACCTGCTTAGAATCAGTGTAAAGGCAAAGTTGGTCATCTGTAATATTTTGTTATTTTTATACCTATTATAAACATGAAGAAAAAGGTACCCTAAGTCAAGGAAACCTGCTTGTTATATTGCAACAATAATATTGTATGTATTTATCCATGTGCTTTCTAAATCCTAACTTTAAAACATTAAGTGCTTCATAAAGCAGCTATTAAAACTGCCAATAATGTTTAATGTGAATTTGCACATTACTACCTTTCTTCATACTGTATAATTTATAACACTAAGCCCTTTCAATACTCCAAAATGCCAGATAAACTTTTCTCATTTACTCTTAATTTGGTCATGCAGGATAATACCAACATCTGAAGGCTCTTTAAACTCCTTTTTAAAATGCATTCCTGAAAGCTCTACCCGGGCTACCTTTGCTCCTTGTCATCTTCCATAATTATTTCTAACCCAAAACAGTCCTTAATGCGCTTATTAATCTGGCATTCCCCTCAGTGTGAAGCATATTCAGCTCTATTAATTTTTAAAAACCTTTTTTTTATGGGGGAACTACAGATGCTTGACTATTACTGAAAAGCTATTAGAAGTTAACACCTTTCTCTCCCCAGAGACTGGCATCTTCCTATGCCTCCAAATGCCACCCTATTTTACATTATCAGCTGCTAAGACGAAGTATTAAAGACTTCTCTTCATTCTTCTGTTTTTTTTAAAAAAAGCAAACTTCTGAACTGCTAATGCTATTATTAGCTAATAGCAGAATTCTGCATAGCATTTAGATATATATTATTTGAATATGGAAACAGGAAGGGAGGCTTTTATTTATCTGTACCTGTTTAGAGATTTTTTCCCCATTTCTTTTCATGCATTATAAGAACAGGTTTTTTGGAGGTTTACACTAGACAGACCTAGAACAGATCTGCATTGAAAACATCTGGACAGCCATTACATGGCAGCAACAAATTTTCTACGTCTCCTTGGTATCTTCTGAGGGGCATTCTGATTTTTTCTGGTCTAGATCTTGTGGCCCTAGCTTTTATAATTTATGTTTTATTCCATGGGCAAAATTCTTGAGGCCTCTCCTGGGGTCTTTATATTATTCTTTTCATAATGTTAGCTGAGCAATATTCAATGACTTTAAGGTTCATGTTAGAGCACAGATAATTCACCTGTATTGGGAATCAAATATTCCCATGCATATATGATCCTATGTGTATTGTATAGCTGGGAGCTAATTTCTATTTCCTGCTACAACCTTTGCATTACATAAGGAGCTGCTCTGTAAGCTTTCCCCAACCCTTACTAGAGGGCTTAAGGTTGGCTCAATGAAACCATATTTGTCCAACTTAAAAAGGAATGTGTACCATGGATGGGATTGGGATTCAAATGTATTGCTATATAGATCATTTTCCTTCTTTTTAAAGTAATGGCTGTTGGAATCATAAAATTATCCTCTTACTGAAAATTGCAAATACAAGAATCAAATACAAGAATCCAGTCCAGACATGAGAAAGGATAATCATCAAGATCCTTTATATATCCATAAAGTATTATACATTCTTATCTGGGGCTATTAACTTTTTCACCAGACTAGCTTTCCTATACTATACTGCAAGCTACTTTTGAACTGACGTCCTGGAGTGATTGGATTGCATGGTGGTTTGTGTATGTGTATGTGTGGGTGGTTCCTGCTGGGCCATAACAAATCCAAGATGCTCAATTGCATATTCAGATTTGGCACACTTTTACCTCTGTCTGGATATTATTAGTTATGTTATCTTGCCAAAAGGAGAACTTGGTACATCTTGAACTTAGATCTGCACATTTCTCACATGTAGAAGTTAGCAGAATAACTGGATTTGCATATTTTGCTAGGCTATATACTGTATACCTTCATTATTTTAAAAATAAAAAATATAACTATTGCAGAGATATTTCTAGATCATAGCTGATATAACGATGTAACTTTTTGACCTTACCATAGATCTGTTAGGAATCTACAAACCTGCAATTTTCAGTAAGAGGATAATCTTGTGATTCCAACAGCCATTACTCTAAAAAGAAAGAAAATGATCTATATAGCAATACAAATGAATATTGTCAATGTATTAACCCAGCCCTTAGCAAAGCAAACTCTGATATTATTGGAGAGGTCTCCATTTTGGACTGTAGCTTTTAATTTCTTTCATTCAGAATGCAACACTGACTAGTGGCTCATTTCTTCAATCTATTCTTCCTGCAGTTCAATCTATTTTCCCTAAACTGGAAATCATGTGGCCACATTATATAACCTACTTTTGGGATTTTTCCTGTTTCTTCCTAAATACCCAACAAGATAAAACAAAATCCTAACTCGATAACTTGAATTTTGAAGAACTTAAAAGCTTACAATATTTCTGGGTATTTTGAAGGTCCCATTAAAAGTATTTTTTACAGTGGGTTTTATATGTTTTTCTCTCATGATTTGTTAAAATTATATTTGGTATATATAAATGTAAATAAATAACAGCTGAGCCTAACTCACAGAGCTATTTGGGTAATAAAACAAAAATAAGATGTATGAATGTATCATACAAAAGATGAGTTCAGAAAATAATAGAAATAGTCAAAAGCACTGGAGAGTTAATCATAATTTAACCATACACGGTCAATAGATTGATCTTAAATCTCCATTATAGTCCATATAGCCTATCTGTCATACTCATGCATACACAGAAACTAATTGAGAAAATAAAAATCCACCTTCAAAATAATTATTTTTGTCATCCTTCCTAGAAATCTGGAACACTTTGCCATGTTCCACTTTCACATCTCTATGAGGGAGGCCAGGATGAGAGAGGAACATACCTGAATCACATCCAAGATCACAGAAGGATCAATGGCACAATTTTACCTCAGCCTGGAAGCATGCAAAAAAATAAAAAAATACTTGCCCTGATTTGATGGAGAGAGAGAGAAATATAAGATCATATATTTATGAAATATAGAAGTAGAAGTACTCTTAGCTTTGGGAACTTTAGAGATCCTTCCATTCAATAAGGTAATCATTGTTATAGTCCCTGTTGTTAGCATAGTTCATCTTTCTATTTTTTTTATACAATTTTTATATTTTTAGGCTGTGTTTCCATCCCAGCCCAAAATTATGATATAGGTGGTGGGTAGCATATCTCCAGTACTATTACAACGGGATTACTCTGTATCTAAGCCCAGAACTACTGTCAAGGTTTCTCTTCTTAAACACATGGGAACAAATAGACAATTTATCTTTCCAGCATATAAAGAAACACATGATGATTTACATACACACATATGCCTACACACAAACCCAGATACCCTGGAAGACAATCATTAAAAAACTGATCTTTGAATTGTGTGCAGGGAGAGAAATAAGACAAGAGTTTTGTCTACAGGATGAGGTATAAAATTTGATAGCTGCCCTGTAGAAGGCTTTACATAAAAAACCCTGTTTCATATTTAATTTTTAAAAACAATTCAGGGTTGGTCTTCTGACTTTGGAAACGGCTGTGAAAGAGTAAGGTTTCCAGAAGCCTCAGAAGGACATGCATTTCTCCTTTCTTAGAGCAAGGTTGGTGATCTGTTCAGATGCCAAGTGCTGTTGCAGATTCTCACACAATAAGGTGGTAGCCATACAATAAAGATTATTTTTGAAAAATCGAAAACTTAAAAGATTGTGAAATCTCATGAAATCTCAGTTCTTTTACAAAAATTGTGCAAACTGCACGACCGACACCATGATCCCTTTTTGCATGCATTGTAGATGCAGTGCATAGGAAAAAGGTATGAGGCTTTGAACAAAAGATCATAGACAACATCTTGACTTTTTTAACCCTCTTTGAGGATGCTCCTGCTCTAGAGAATTACTGTGGCCAGTTGACAGTAATGGGACTGTGGACAATAATGGGGGGGAGATGAGGTATAACAAGTGACTAGCATCATCAAAGTCCCTGTGAATTCAGTAAGAACTAAACCAGATTAGGTTTCACCTTTTAAGGAAGTAAAAGTACTTAAATGTGGAGTGAAATAATGACTACCAAAATTGCATTAGGCCTAAAATTCTTGTGAGGTAGACAAAAAGAAAAAAAACATGGCTTTCTGACCTGAACAATTAAAAATAAAGAACTAGGGAGGAGCTGCAGTCATGTTAAAACTGTTTTGCCAAAATAAAAGCCCAAGTCTGTCGTCTTTCAACCCAAACAACTTGTCCCTTAAGCAGTTCATGTCACCAGGTTCTCTTCTCTTCATCCCTTTCCCCATCACTTAATGTGATCCCCTTTCTTTAGGAACAGTGAAATCAGAGAGCAGAACAACTTGCTCAGAAACTTTCTAGCTTCTGTAATAAATAAAAGCCTAGCCCGTGAATTCCCTTTTTACTAAATAAATATATTAATTGTCTAAAGAGAAGAATGACCCTTTCAAATGAAACATAATTAGGTAATTATGTCATTAGCCTGTTTTCTAAAAATGCATAATATATACTAAATACACCAGACTTGTGCCTTGACTGACATTTCAGTTGTTCCTTCAATCATTCCATTGTTACAGGAGGAAAAACCTTCCTTGCAGCTTTGTTCCTAGAAAATCTAAAAAAGTCATCGCTAGATACAAAAAAGATTGTAATGCACCTGCCATTTTGGGCAAATGATTGTAATGTCATCAAGGTCTGTTGAACTCGACATCCCAGTCAAGATGATCACTGACCAGGAATTATAGCCCAGCATATGTGAAGAGCATGGTCTGCACAAATATTGTTATCTGCTTCTTTGAGATGGAAAGTAAGTTTTCCTTAAAATAGGATTAAAGTAATACATAAAAAAGGAACGTCTCCATTTCCAACCAAAATACAAAAATGCAATAAAATTTGAAAACAGAAAATCCTTGGTTAGCATATTTTGGTTCATCACACCTAGGGTCTTTCAGTCTTACACTCTGAAACATTAAAAGCATTTAAATGAATGCTGTTACTGACTCCAAAGAATCTGTAGGGATGATGTGGGAAGTGGGTAGGTAAAAAAACTCAAGGGGGACCATGACCATGCAATTGAAGCTCCATTCCTTTTTTATATTATTGTACGGTCATAACCACCCTCTTGACTTTTTTTTTTATAAAAAGGACATTTTTGACCGCTCTGAAGGACAATCTTATGGATTTGTTTTGAAAAACAAGATAAATATCTTAACTCACAGGAGAGTCCATTGTCCATCTTCTGCTGCATGTGCATTTCCATATGAACTTTCATTGAAATGGAATTCCAGTTTGTTAGATCCCGGTTAAAATGAAGTTTGGAAAGGGAGAGGAATGAAACAACTACTAATGCAACTTATTCAGTGAAGTAATTGATCTCAAGAGGTTAAAAGCTCTGAAAAAATAAAACAGCTGTTTTATGTTGATGCAACAGTTTAGATGTTACCAAGATTTCAGTATTGTACTTAGTGTCTTTTTAAATGTTCAAATGTAAGGGAAAAAATCCCATATATAAGGTAGTACTGATATAAACACAAGCATAAGGTTTATACAGTTTATGAGTTGGTGTGTAAGTGTAAATATGTTTTACCAATCTACTCAGATGCATTTAATTGTATAAGTTGATTGAAGCTGAAGCTGAGAACTTGATAAGTACAAGGATGATATATCAGTAGAAGTCCATTATATCTCTCACTTTCTAAGAAAAAAATCAAATCTAAAATATACTTATGCCAAGAAATATAGAAAGTTACAAAAAAGCAGTCACTGTAATAGACATACACATGTATCACACACATAAAGGTAAACGTTACCCTGCCAGTCATGACCAATTCTAGGTTGTGGTGCTCATCTCTGTTTAACAAGCCGCAGAGCCAGCGTTTGTCCAAAGACACTGCCATGGTCATGTGGCCAGCCTGACTAGATGCCAAAGGTGCACAGATACTGTTACCCACACACATACACTATATCTAATTAACTATGAAGCTAAAGAGTTGGGGACCCAAAAGAAAAAAGTGTGTGTGTATATGTGTGTGTGTGTTGGGCAGAGGACTGATCTAACCAGTCAGGTAGCCAATTTGCTATTCTCCTGAAAGCTCTATGCCATTTCATTTTCCTACTGGAAGTTAATATTTGTTGCCAATATATATGCTTAGTTCTCCCTGTTAAGGTATCTGGATGCAGTACACATGCAGCGTGCATTGTTTGTTTAAAGATGCTTCATTCATTCAGTATTTTTCATTTGTAAAATTATGTGATAAATTGCCATTATGATAAGAAGAGATTATTCCACTTTATTCTCCAGGATATAAACTCTTTTCCAGTTTTACCATTAACACCAACAAATCTAGACTGGTGTTAAGCTGCTTAACTCATTCATGTAGTCCCATTATATCTTAGGAGATGGGGGAACTCTTGTTTGGGAAGAATGTAGCCACTTCAAATGTTAGTTATTTGCATAGTTAATAAAAAAACACTTTTTTTCTCATCCAAATGTAATTCCTTTGCTTGAGATATTACTACAGATGTTGACAGAAGAATAGATAATTAATGTCAGAGGGTGAATAAGAAATTTGATGATCACCCAAGGTACATGTTATCTCAATACAAACAACATCAGGAAAAGTCAAATTATTAGATTGAACACTCATTTATGAAATGTGGTGAATATTGATGGATTCCTCCCTCTCTTTTTTCCCTTAAAGGCTTGTTTTTCCCATGCCTCACCCCCAGGGTTGCTGGTTCGAATTATATGTTGTTTGCAAGAATGTTTTTTTAAAAATATGTAATGTTGGAACAATTGCAAACTATACTCAACTCTTGGAAAGTAAAGCAACTTGTGTTTACCACTGAATCTAGAAGTGGTCTGAGGGCTCCACAAACAATTTTAAAAAGTCTGTTCAAGGTTATTTACTTAAAATTATGAAGATTCAAGCTAGATTGCTGAGTATCATGCTGGGTAAGACTCATTAAGTATAGGTGGATTTATTTTTCAATGAAAATGCATAAGGTTGCATCTCACTATTTCCAAATCATTATATTTGGGTATTGTACCTGTTATATCTCTAGGAGAGAAAGAAACAGCATCAGTACCTATGGTTGAAATGTGGTCCTGAATACTTCCCCAGAGCTTAATTTGCTTCTGTGCATCATCTTTTTTCATCTCTTCTGATTTTTAAAAAAGAAGAAGAGATACCAGCATGCTGCAAAAACCAGGGCTACCTCAAGCATGTTCTTGGTTCAGAAGAAGACATTTTAGCATGTTACTGAATAGTCTTAGAAAATAAAACAATTCATAGCTCCTGCTAGGTAGGAGAATGTATTCAGAAGGTGACGAGTATGGGATGCTGTGGGAGCCGATGGGCATACCATTACAGGGGAATATGCCCCCAATGTTTAGGATTAGTCAGCATATGATCAGCATATGCTCGGAGGCCCTGAAGTCTGGCTGCTGCTAGTGAATTGCCAGGTCAGTCAATAATATAGTTCTCTTCATTTATGACATCATTAAGGAGGAGCAGGCTGACCTGGCATGCATTACTGAGACCTGGCTGGCACCTGGAGGGGATGTTGCCCTTTCAGATATGTATCCAGCTGAGACCTCAGGGCAGGAGAAGAGGGGTGGCAACAGTCATCTGTGAACCTGTTTTTGCCTTCAGGGGCCTTTCTCCACAAGTTGCAAGACCCTGTTCTTGAAGCTTGGCTCAAGGGATCATTTGGGATTGTTACCACTATACCAGCCTCCCTGCTGCATTGCATCCTCCCTGTTTAAACTGGTTGAGGCCATCTCAGAGTTGGCAGTGAACTTCCCCAGGCTGATGGTTCTGGGGTATTTCAATTTGCCATCCCTGGGTTTGTCCTCGGGATTAGCTCAGGAGTTCCTGGCCTCCATGGCAGCTATGGGCCTATCCCAGATTATATCAGGCCCTACTTGAGATAGTGGTCACACTCTGGATATGATTTTCTTGTCAGAGCAATGGCAATGTGACCTGGTGGGGAAACTTTCAACGTCTCCCTTGTCATGGTCAGATCACACCGTAGTGTCTGTGAGATTCTCTTATGCCATCTCCCTCTGCAGGGAGGTTGGACCTATTTGAATGGTGACTGATGAAAATGTAATTATTTCTCTGCCCTTATTGCATCTGCAGAGTGTCATCCTTTGGCCCTGTTTAGAGTCACCCGATCCCTTCTTGGAAGGGGGGACTTGGGAGATCTTCTACAGGGCTGTGAAGAAGAATTTGCAGATTGAGTTTGCACAAATTCAGTCCCAGTTGGAAGCCATGTGTGAAGCAAGTCCAGTTGAGATTCCTAGGGAGGAGTCTTCCCCTGTTATCTGAGAATAATTTTATCCTGTTGTCCCTGATGAACTGGACAGGGTCCTTGATGCTGTCAATGCAACCACTTGTCAATTAGATCCGTGTCCCTCCTGGTTGGTGAAAGCCTCCAGGTTTATAATTAACAGGTGGGTCCATATAGTGATAAACTCCTCACTGCGAGAAGGGATATTTCTGGGACCTTTTAAGGATTCTAGTTTCATCCCCTGCTAAAAAGACCATCATTGGACTCCAATGTCTGGACAATTCTCATCCAGTCTCCCACCTACCTTTTTTAGGAAGGTGGTTGAGAAGGTGGTTGAATGGCAGTTACAGAGGATCCTGGAGGAAGCAGATTATCTGGACCCTTTTCAGTCTGGGTTCAGGCCCGATTATGGGATGGAGACAGCATTAATCATGCTTGTTGATGATCTCTGGTGAGAGTGGGATGGCAGTAGTTCATCTATCCTGGATCTCCTTGACCTCTTGGAGGTTTTTGGTACCATTGACCATGGCATCCTTTTGGGTCAGTTGCAGGGGCTGGGGCTGGACAGTACAGTTTTGCACTGGTTTGGCTCCTTTCTCCAAGGCCAGTCCCCATCAGTGTTAATAGGGAGAGAGAGAGAGGTCCAGTCCATGGCCGCTACATTGTGGTGTGCTGCAAAGCTCTGTACTTTCTCCACTCCTTTTTAACATTTACATGAAACTGCTAGGTGAGATCATCCATTGCCATGGGATGAGGTACCATCAATACACTGATGATACTCAGATTTACATCTCCATCCCTGGTGACCCAAGTGATATTGTCTTGGCCCTGATTTGGTGCCTGGAGGCTGTACAGGTCTGAATGGGGGACAATAAGCGTCAATTGAACCCTGGCAAGGCTGAATGGCTTCAAGGTGTCTTAGGGTTCTGGATCTGGATCTTTAACATCTTTAACTCTGGATGGGATGGCACTGCCCCAGACAGACCCTATGCACAACCTGGGGTTCTCCTGTACTCGCAACTCCTGCTCAAAGAGCAGGTAGCAGTCGCAGCTAGGAGGGACTTTGTACAGCTTTGTGTTGTGTGCCAGTTACACCCTTTCCTGGACCAGGAGTCTCTACACTCAGTCACTAATGCCCTTGTAATCTCTTCATTGGATTATTTCAATGCGCTCTACAGGGGGCCTCCCTTGAAGAGCATCCAGAGGCTACAGCTGGTGCCAAATGTAGCTGCACAGATGATTTTAGGGACCAAGATTTATTCACCTTTATTCTGTGAGCTGCATTGGCTGCCAGTTTGCTTCTGGGTATAATGGAAGATGTTGGTTTTGTCCTTTAAAGCCCTTCATGGCATGGGACTGGGTTATCTGAGGAATTGTCTTTCTCCAATGGGTGAACCCACCTCACCAGAACCAAGAGAAAAGATCTCTGTTGGATCCTATCCACCAAGGAATTTTGGCTGATGGGGTCAAGAAGAAGAGCCTTTTCTGCTGTACCTCCTGCTCTGTGGAACATCCTACTCCCAGAGGTGAGGTCTGTGCCCACCCTTGGAGCCTTCTGGAAGGGTCTTAAGACCTGACTCTGCTGGCTGGCTTGGGGCTCCAATGGGGGTGGCTAGTGGTTTAGCATTGACCTCCTACCCCACCTATGTGTTTTCGCTCCTCTCCTCTCTGTTTGGCTACTTTTTATTCAATGTTAATTGTTTTAATTGTTTCTTATGTTTTTAATGTAAGTCATCAAGAGTCATTTCTGACTTTGGTGGCATATAAATTTAATAAACCAACAAGCAAATAAACTCAGTGTTTCATTAGGAAGTATTTTATTTATTTATTTATACACATATTTCTATGCCGCCAATTTCTGAAGACTCTTGGCGGCTTACATAGGTTAGCTATCTATACATTTTTTATGTGTAAACTAATCCCACCCCCCCTGCTGGCTAGTGTGATGTTGCTTCCGGGCATCTCCGCATTTCTGCTCCGCCCCCGGCAGGAGGGTGGGCCGCCTTCGCCTCATCACTCACTCTGCGCCGCTTTTCCCTCTCGCCGCTCACATCGATCGACCCGCCGAAGCTGGCCAGCACCCACCGAAGTGGTACCCGATTTTATCTACTTGCCAGTTGTAACGTGCTTTCAAACTGCTGGGTGGGCAGAAGCTGAGGCGAGTGACGGGAGTTCACCCCGTCATGCGGAGCTGCGGACCAAAGCTGCCAGAATGCTGGCCTATTCAGTTCAGCATAACTGGCGGCACTTGTCCGCTGCGCCACTACACCTCATTTCAAAGATATGCTGGGAAATGTTGGAAGCATTGAGGTAAAAAAACTTTGAAAAGTTATCCCACTATGGGGCCTTTTTTGTGACCAGGAAAGACTATTCCATGGCAGCAATTTTGTGACAATATTTGTTGCATCACCTTTACGTTTTACATTAACTTGTCATAAAGTAGACTAGTCATTATGTTGAACAGTAGATTCCAACACTTATATGGCTCATTTATCTTTAGAATCATGTGAAATATAAGGGCAGAGTACACACTTTTAATGTTTAAACCAATGGCTATGCTAAAATTATTCATTGACTTACTCATTACCTACTCATTACAGTGTAATCAAAAGTTGTACCCTTATACTCATTTATCTGAGAGCAAGCCTCAGTGAACATTTAGGGTTTATGTCAAAAGAAACATGTATAGATCTAAGTTATAAATTTCCCAGGCCGAAAAACAAATCTATATGCTGTAGCTTCACTCTTTCAATGCAGCAAAGTATTGGCAGAATGCATAAACTAGGAAATTCCCTAATGCAAGGTTAGACAAATTAATGAAGGTTTATTTGATAAGAAGCCATATTTTTTAAAAATTAAACAGCCCTTTTTCCAGCATCAGAGATAACAAGTTTCTATCCGCAATTTAGAGTTTGATAAACTTTTCTGGCCTTATGTACTGTTTCAATTTCCATTGCGGAGTCATGTCTGACTCTTTGCGACCCCATGGACTGTATTATGTCAGGCCCCCCTGTCTTGCATTGCCTCCCGGAGTCTTCCCAAGCTCACACCCATCACACTGACTATGCCATCTATCCATCTCATCCTCTGCCATCCTCTTCCCCTCTTCCCTTCAATCCTTCCCAGCATCACAGTCTTCTCTAATGAGTCCTCTCCGTGCATTATGTGGCCAAAGTAATTCAGCTTCAGCTTCAATATCTGTCCCTCCAAAGAGCAATCAGGTTTGATTTGTTGTAGGATTGACTGGTTTGATCTCCTTGCCGTCCAAGGGACCCTCAAGAGTCTTCTCCAGCACCACAA
>JANHZU010004450.1:319224-332684 GCA_032468055.1 Acrochordus granulatus
CCAGTCCCTCCTCAGATGGTGGGCCATGGAGGTTCAACTGTAAGCCAAGCTGAGGAATTTGTGGAACACCTGATGGATAAAATTGCTTGGATTAGCTCTCAGCTTGACTCCATGCATGGGATGGGGTCAGTAGAGATACCTGGGGAGGGGTCTTACCCAGTTGTCTGAGAACAGTTTGAGTCTGTTGGATCTGAGGAAGTGGACAGGGTCCTCACTGCTGTCAGGCAAACCACTTGTCAATTAGATCCTTGTCCCTCCTGGCTGGTGAAAGCTTCCAGGATGGTGATTTCCAGGTGGGTGTCTGCAGTGATCAATTCTTCACAGAAGGGGGCATTTCCATGGCCTTTCAAGGAGGCCCTGTTATGCCCCATTCTTAAAAAATCATCACTTGACCCCACCTGTTTGTACAATTTCCATCCAGTCTCCCACCTTCCTTTTCTTAGTGGTTGAGAAAGTGGTTCAGAGGATCCTGGATGAAATGGATTATCTAGACCCATGTCAGTCTGGGCTCAGGCCTGGTTATGAGATGGAAAGGGCTTTGATTATGCCCATTAATGATCTCTAGTGAGAGCAGGATTGGGATAGTGCATCCATTCTTGCTCTATTTGACTTCTCAGTGGCCTTCAATATCATTGATCAAGGTATCCTTTTGGGCTGGCTGCAGGAGTTGGGGCTGGGTGGCACAGTCTTGCGCTGGTTCAACTCCTTTCTCCATGACTGGTTCCAATTGGTGTTAATAGCCAACAACCCTTGGCTGTTATTTGTGGTGTGCCACAGGGTTTGATACTTTCTCTACTCCTCTTTAACATCCACATGAAGCTGCTGGGTGAGATCATCTGTCATCATGGGATGAAGTATCATCAATATACTGATGATACGCAACTTTACATCTCCATCCCAGGTGATCTGAGTATAGCTGTGACTGTCCTCTTGAGTGGCTGGAGGCTGAGAGGGCCTGGATGGGGGACAACAGACTTTGACTGAACCTGGTAAGACCAAGTAGCTGTGGATGCACGGGTCTTCTGAAGGTTCTGAAGGTTTAACATCCTTAGTGCTGGATGGGATGGCACTACCCCAGACAGATCTGGTGTGGCATTGGGGGTCCTCCTAGACTCATGATTCCTGATCAAAGAACAGGTGGCAGTCATGGCTAGGAGGGCCCTGCACAACTTCAGGTAGTGTGCTAGTTATGCCCATATTTGGATGTGAGTCCCTCTGCTTGGTCACTCATGCCCCACCTTGATTACTACAATGTTACACTCATGTCCCACCTTGATTACTACAACGCACTCTACTTGGGCTATTCTTGTGTCTAGAAACTACATCTGGTACAAACTGCAGCTGCACGGACAGTCCTTGGATCCCAAGGGTGACCTGCACAACATCACTGTTATGTGAGCTGCACTGGTTCTCAGTTTGTTTCCAGGAGCAATTCAAGATGTTGGTTATCACCTTTAAAGCCCTTCATGGCATGGGTCCAGGTTACTTAAAGGACTGTCTCACCCCAATGGGTTCAGCCCACCCCACCCATGCTGGCAGTAAGGGCTTCCTTTGGATCCCTTCAATTAGAGAAGTTCAACTGACAGAGTCCAGAAGACGGGCCTTTTCTGTGGTGGTGCCCACTCTTTGGAATATCATACCTTGCAAGGTGAGACTGGCCCCCAAACTTTCAGTCTTCTGAAAAAGCCTGAAAATATGGTTGTGTGCATTGGCTTGGGTCTGGCTAGTCATATATCTTCAATATTGTATTGTAAGCCGCTGAGAGTCATTTTGATTTTGGTGGCATATAAATTTAATAAATAAATAAAATAATGTGGCTATTTGATTATCTGGCCCTGCTTTCTCATCTTGCTTCTCTTAATCTCTGATTTTGCTTCTATTTTTACTTTTTATTTTTACTTATTTATTGTATGATTGTATACTTTTATAGCTATTTTAGTGTAAGCCACCCAGAGTCACTTCTGCAAGTTGGGCAGTGAAGAAATTTAATAAAATCAATAAAAAATTATTCCTTTTGTGATAAGTTAGTTTGTTACTTTCTAAAACCCTGTTGGTTGGTGAAAGCCAAACAGATTAAACCAAAACTACATATAAGTTTTATATATTATCTCTGTACTATTTCACTTTCTATTTAAAGGGTCAGTGTATTGAGATTAAATTAGATGATACAATAAACATGTGATTACTGAATGTAGTAATCCCATACAATTTCCTTCTTTTTCCCCTTGTTAATATCTAATCACTGACACCAGAGAGTATATGATGTCAACCATTTGCCTGCCAAGAGTGCATGCATTTTCATTAGTGCCCACAATGTTTTTTTACAAATACACAGATCTCTCCCACTAAGAGTTTTAGCATCTTAAATACTTTGTTTTTCAATATGAAAGAATGTGCAAATTTTACTAAGTTTTTTATACCAATTATATTTAATAGAGCAGCTATTACCAGTATGAGAGTCAATATTGATACCAGTCTATCATTAAGGATCAGGAATCTGGCAAAAAATGGCAACCTTAATTCAGCAACATAAATATGATTGTATGCACAGAAGTTTAAAACTAGCCTTTTAAAAGAGCAAAATGATCTTATTGGATGATGACTGAATCTACCAGTTTTATTTTCTCCTATATTTATTTTTTTAGAAAAAGTGAAATTGCAGTGGTACTTCCTGGTTTGTGGGAAGCATAGATGCCAACAGCTATTGATGCATAACTTTCCCTGATAGAGATATCCACTTCAGTACACAAATGCTCAGGTATGCTATATATGCTGTCAAGGATAAGATCAGGCTTTTGTTCTGCACATTATTTGTTTAAGCTTTGTACACATAGGAATTAGCTACCGAGTTGTATTAGAGATGCATACAAGCATCTTTTATGTTCAGATTAAAGGGACTGGGTCTAAAGGAAGATTTGTCTTAGCTAAGGAAAACAGCAGTGATATACAGGATCTTAAAACCTTGTAGTTGGAGATAAGCTATGGTCCTAGATTCATTTCAAAGGTATCTTCAAACAAAGGATATTGCCTTGAAAATAACTCCATAATAACCTAATGCTTTGTAATGTGCTCTGTAAAATGATAACAATGGCAATTATCTATAGCCCTATGTCCAGAATTCTATGTTTACTTAGATGGGACAAAAATCCCATGAATTTCATGTTTTGTTTTATTTTACTTTAACTTTTAGCAGAGGAAATAAAACACTTGCCAAAAAGTGTTCAGGTTCCTTCATCTGAAATAGAACTTTATTTTTTCCACTGATATGAATGGGAAGACATTTTGATTGGAGAAATTCCATGCCTCAAATAGGCATCAACTCTGGAGAAAATGGATGGTGGACTCCTAATCTTTGTTCTGATCATACAGACCCTTTTTCAATTTGCTATGACTACATTTACAGTTACAAACAGACTAGCGCTTACAAATCCATCTAGGCTATGATGGTGTGATGAGAACTGGGTTGCGTAAGTATCGTCAAATGGACACCATGATATTTTATATCCATGCAAAGTATATGCAATAGAGAGATGTGCAAATTATTTATGGCTGTGTGCATATAACTTGGTGAAATTCATTACAAAATTCAGCACTATTTTGGGTTACTCCAATAAACTGAATCATAAACAAGCTTGAAAAACACAGTAAGATTATGTAAGCACTTAACCAAACTAACTTTGTTGGATAAAGTTAGCCAGGGAGTGATGGTGGAGAATTAATTCTGCACAGGTAGTTTCCTTACTTGCATAAAATTCTATACCTCTCTGTTAATACAATTGCTGCTTCTCAACCTCCCTGAAGTCCAAGATACACCACTGATTGTGTGTATCAGAACTGACTCACTTTAAACATCAAGTTGTCTTAAATCATTTCTACCTACTACTACCTTTTTGCTATAGTTCCTATCACCCAAAAAGCCACAATGATGGTAAATGATGATATGTGCATCATAAAATCATCACACAACTGGCATAATTACAAATTATCATGATTTTAATGCAAGTATGCATACTGCATAATTTGTGTGCTGGTGGAGTGATTCCCATGTTCATGCCAGTACCAATCTCCTCAAATTAATTGTTCTCCTGTAGATTTTTAAAGTGAAATTTTTAGAAATAAATCTGTCTTACACACTTTCAGACCCAAGTCAAATTTAGCAGTAGAGGATATTTTGCTTTCAGTCTGAAAGGAATTGGAACATATGGACATTATCATGTAGCACTTCTATGCAACATCCTTATAACTCATTTGTGGCTCTGCTTATTTAGGAATACAACTCTGAACAATCTATGAACATATCCATCAAACGTCTGCACTGAATGTGGCCACTAGTGATTTTGTTGTTGTAGTACTAACAGTTAAATTGTTCCTGGAAGAGACTCAAGCATCTTTCTTTAAAGTAATGAAAATCACTACTCTGATTTAAAAAAAGTTGCAATTTTGAAACCTACCCTTATGGTACAGGGCTATCATTTTTCATTTCCCCTGGTAAAATTACAATACAGTACATGCATATTTCTTAAATAAGCTATATTTAGGGCTTATGAGTAACTGTTTTAAGTTAAATTTTAATGCTGATGATACTCTAAGAAAGAAAGACCCAAATGCAAATCAATACTTACATAATCAGCTACTAGCTGACAGTTAAACAATTTGTATCTTTATCACTAACACAATTTCTGATGAAATAGTGACAATTGCTAAGTAGAAGTGATAAAGAAGGGAGAAAGAATCAGTTTCAAGTTGTCAAAAGTTTTTAAAATAATTCTACTGTATTTATCTTAAGGAATCTGAAAGATAAGTGCTTATTTATCATTTTGTAATTTCATGCTAGATAATTTATCGAAGCAGTCTTTGCTTTTTACGTTAGGTTTTAAATAGCCACCAGCTGTCACTTTAAGTGGTTCATTCCTTATTATGGTAGTTACCTCTTCTTCCATGCTGCAAATTTGGCCCTTGCATTATATTTTGTTTTTAATCTGAAAGTGACAAACCTACCCCTCAAAATTTAAATCTATGTTTCCTCGAATCCATGGATTTTAAGGACTATTGATCTAAATATACTTTTGGATGAATAACCTTCCTATCTTCCAAGCCTTCTGAATCTAGTTACATCTGCATTGTTTTGATTGATTTCAGATTTATATTGATATTAGGAGCTTTGGTATATTTACAGACTTGGAAGTACAGAGTATACACAGATAATCACTAGACAGTACTGCCATTTCTTGGCATTACCTGAGCAAAGGCCTAAGTACACATTCCTTCTCCTCTTCACAAAAATAAATCAGCAGCATTTCACCATGTTCCTGTGTTCACTACATAGGCACATCTCTATTATGTTCAAAACCCTTAATGCAGTCCTAAATGCATGCTGGCAGTTCTTCACTTGGCTTCCAGGACTTAATCATGCCAGATGCTGCTATGATAGGATCCCAGGAGGTAGGCAGAGAAAAATCCCATCCATTGAAAAACAGACTGCTTGTTCAGGCACAAAGTAATAATACATTGCTATTGCATAAGTAGCATTCACCACTTTGAAACAAAAAGTACCTATCTTGAGATGCAGTGCCTCTAATACATTAAAATTGCTCAAAGCTGCTATTTTGGGGAGAAGGGCTTTCAATCTTACAAGCATAATGTGTCTTGTCTGTAAGGCTGCTAATATAACTATTTAAAAATAGCATTCTGACTTAAAATGGATGAAATTAAATAAACAAGACTTGCCATCCAGTAATTAAAATTCTACTGATAGGTTCCATTATTACTTTGAATTATGATATAGCTAAATTGAACTATAAATGAACTATAGGACTAAGTTCAGTTAACCTGAATTATGCAGCTGCAAATCATATGCTGTAAAGTAACTACGGTTAGCAGAAACAGTCATGAAATTGTGCTCTCCTTCTTCTATTGTTAATACTCTTTAAATAGAGTTTAGATTTAAAATGATAATGTAGGAACATCTTGTATTGTGTAGTAAAAATTTATAAAGAAGCCAAGAAAGAAAAAATAAACCTGATGAATGCACCATCTATTAGTAGAGTGCAATTCTATTCACAAGTAAATCCAACTGGGTTTACTTCCAGATGAGAAGCAAATTAGTATTCCTGACATCCCGCATACCTCAAGCACTTTGGGTTTTTCTGCACTGCAGCTTTAAGCAACCGGATTTCTGTATGGAAATCAGCTGGAAATGAAGCTGGTTAAGAAATTAAAGTACCTTTCCAGATTTGTCCCTTCCTCTGATTTGGTCATAATGATGGCCTAATAATATGTCTGGATTGTATTAACCAACCCTGATTCATGGATTTCCCATTTCTTTTCTCTCTCCTAGACAGATGAAAAAAAGGGAAGTACCATAGTTTAATCATTTTTCCTGTCACACAGGTTACAAGGAGAAAATGGCAGAATGCCTGTCAATTTCACTAAGTTAAAAGGAAAGAAGAAAGATATATCTTCCACTGTCCCACAGTGGATAAAAGAAAGAAAAGTCCAGCTCTTTATCATTGTTCTAAAAAGGTAAAGGTTTCCCCGTGTCTGACTCTAGGGGGCAGTGCTCATCTCCATTCGTAGCCAAAGAGCCAACATTGTCCAAAGATGCTTCCAGGGTCATGTGGCTGGCATGACTATATGTGGAACGCTGCTATCTTCCCACCAATGTAGGCGGCACCTACATTGTGTTTTATATGCTTTCAAACTTTAGGTTGGCAGGAGCTGAAGTGAATAATGGGAGCTCACCCTGTTAACGGCAGCACTTGGGTCTGGAACTCAGGCTGATGACCTTCCAGCTGACAAGCCCAGCATCTGAAGCACTAGACCCCTTATATCATTGTACAAGTGAACTGTAAAAAAATAGTTATGGAAAAACAGTGGCCAGAGGGGAGGGGGCATTCCTGCTATTTCACATGTTAGACAATTGGAGTGAAACATTTTGTCAGAAACAAAATGGAAGGTGACAGATAAACCAGTCAGCATTACTTGATCTGACACAAGACAGAAAACACTACTTTTGATGTATAACAGGAAAATGTGGTGGAAGTTGTTTTCCCAATGGGCTGAGGTTGGTAAAAGATGGCATGATACCTTCTGCTCTTGACAAGTGGTCTTGTCATGATGGGACAAACTAGTTATGGAGATCAATCCTTCCTTTCTAAGCATGAAAATCACATTCCAACCATGGGAATTTTGTGAAGATTATTTGCTCCTTGAAAGCATTTTTGTCATAGAATTAAATAAAAATTGGAGAGAAAGACTTGCAGGAAATTTCCTGGCATTAACTGAAACAATCCCAACAATACATTGTTAAATGTAACAAATAATCATCTTTAAAGGAAAGGACTCCTTCCCATCACTGAAGATCTCTGCACAGCACTATTGCATTATTTTAATTTTTGTAAACTAACTACAATACTTATCAAATATTCCTTCTTTTACATTTTTTCCCTAAGGTACCAACATGGTTAGTATTACTTCTCCTTTAATAAACATCTCTCAAAAGATTGTCCAGCACAGCAATATTTTTAACATTTCAAAGATTGTAACTTGGAATGTAAAAGAACTAAATTATAAAAGGCATAAAATGAGGAAGGAAGGAAAGTAGGTTGATTTTAACTATGTGAAATTAAGAAAAAATGAAAAGGCTGTTAATAGCTCCAAATGATGGAATTATGATCAGGATGTTGAACAGAAAGAAAGAATGCATGCATGGAAGTAAGGAGTAGATTTAATTAAGAACAAAAGGGCTAAAATATTTGTATCTAGATTATTGTGGCTATGATAAAAATAAAAATCCATCAGTTGGTATTGTTAAATATTATGTTCCAGTGAACATAACAGTGCAAGAACCAGATATGAGTTGGGGGAATGGCAACATTCTAAATTAATGTGATAAAGGAGGGAAAGTTACTCTGTTAGGTGACATGAATGGATGACATGAGAAAAAACTAAAAAATGTTTGGCCATTTGGAGTCCTAAGAATTAATGGGAATGGAATTGTTAGAAAATGATCTGTTATTTTGTAAATGGTTTACACATATGCTTATTGATACATACACATGGCAAAGGTATAAATAGAAAAATAAAAATATGATATTTTGATTATTTATGATGAAAAAAATCAAGAGTGTTAGTGAAGAATACAAAGATGATGATAGGTAGTGAATATAAATCACTATGTATTTGTAGTATCTACAGTGAATTGGGGGGAGATAAAAATGGGAAAAAAGGAAAGTAAAATAAATGACAGTAGAACATCAGCTGCAGGAAGGGAAATGTGAGTCTGCATAAATAAATGTTAAGGTACAGATTAAACCCCAAATCCCATAAATGAAAAGTGGGCTTAAAAGAAGAAGATATAGTGAATAAATAAAGGATTATATTGCACAGAAGTTTGTGGAGTTATGCTTATAAGAAGTCTAGAAACAGTACTTATTGGAATGCAGCCCAAGAGGTAGGGATAATAAACATACTGTACATACAAAGAATGACCTACAAAAATTGTGAATGACAGTAAGATGCTTAATAAATGAAAAGAGATAGAAAAAAGACAAAGGGAGAGGCAAAGGAAACAAAGAACGGTTAAGATAAAAAGAAGAAAAGAAAATTTGGAATTGGAATGCTTTAGTCACCTCCCATTTGAGTTACTTGTAACATGTTTAAGATGGGGCTACCCTTGAACTGCATTCAGAAGCTGTAGCTGGTCCGAAGTGTAGCAGCATGGGCAATTTTTGGTGGTTTACATGATTTCCATGCAACACAATTACTCTGAGAGCTGCACAAGCTCCCAGTAGCCCCATCTGGGTACAAGTCAAGGTGCTGGTCATCACTATAAAGACCTCCATGCCTAGGGCCAAGCTAGTTGCAGGACTGCCTTTCTCCCACTGTTTCTGCCCACCCCACCAGATCTAGTACTACTCCAAGTCTTGTCTATTAAGCAATATCATAGAACAGCAGACCACTGGCAATTTAGGTAGCCCTAACCCTTTTACAAGACACTGAAGACTTGGTTGTTCCCTCAGGCATATGGATCAGAGATAGATTTGTTCTGTTGTTTTAAGTAGTAAGGGGTTAACGATTAATGCCTATCATAGATGCAAGGGGTTTGTTTATTTATTTGTTCAATTTGTATGGATCCCCATGTCAGCAAATGATTCCAGGCAATGAATGAAAAATAAATTAAAAAACAATTTCCATCATAAATCCAAAATTTATAATACATAGCAACTGAGGAGGAAGTTTGGTGGGTTGCTTGTTTTAATCCTGTAAGCTGGCCAGAGTCACTTCTGTGAGATGGGCAGCTATACAAATTCTATAAAAAATAAAACTGATGGAAATATATTTTTTTATAAGTTGGTAAAAAAAAACTAAACAAGGAGCCTCCAAAAATGTGAATGGAGTTAAAGACAAAAGTGGTGAAATTATTTGGATTGAACTGAACTGAGGAAATACTGGAAGGAGTACTTTAGAAATTTACATAGGAATATAATAATATGTTAAAGAATATGATAGAAATTGATTTTTCCTTTGTCTGTTTTCACATAATTTTTTCTGCTGGTAATATTCTTGTAATATTCTGGCACTGGATTTTTTCCTACTTCAGTGTGAACTTCAATGTGCATTTGATCAAATGCTCTATGGTTGTTCAGCCTATTTTTGGTATTAAGAATGTTTTTGGGATGTTTGGTACAAAGTGTTTTGGGGGGAGGGTTGAGAGATAGAAGTTTAAGATGCATTCTTGCATTTATTGGCCATTTATGGATCTTCATAGCTATCCACATGTTTTTTGGCACATCAAAACTCTTTTCATGCAATTTTCCAAGGTTTAGTTTTCTGCCATAGCCAATGTAGAAGTGTGCTTTAGATATTAGAAAATGAATTAAAATGCACCACAGGAAGATTATAAGACATCAAAGGGTGATAGAGAGAGGCTGTGGCCATTTCCCTCAGGTTTTCTATCCCTTTTAGAGATACTGCTGCTGTGACCTGCATTACAAGTTCATTTCACACAGCTTAGAAAACATTTCATTTATTACCATAAATGATTGCATTGCAAATTTAATACAATAGGATATAGTCTAATTATGCAGCTCCCTTGATTTCCCAAAATAAGGGCACCGACAAACCTAGTTTTATAGTGGCCTTGAACCCCTTGCTCAGCAGAGTATTCGAAAGCTATGTCTGATAAGTTGGAAGCTTGATTGGAAAAAAATAGTTTTGGGGCTTTTAGGATAAATATATCCCCAAATCAGCCACATGGAACTTTGAGCCTTGTTATTGCTTTCATTTTTAAAATAATTTTTGGCTCTGGTGTACATTACCTCAAACCAAGCCAGCAACATGTGTTTTCCAGTTTAACTGATATTTTCCAGCATTAGCTTATAATAACCACATGGATGGCTTTTTATATTGGCAGAGTTCCTGTTAACTATTTAATCTATTGAACCAAGTTCAGCTGAAACTACTGATGGACACCTGCCCAATGAAATGGGCAGATATACTTTCAGTTTCCACTATATGAAACCTATATAATCAGTATGTTGCTCTTGTTTCCAAACATTCACATTTACTGTTGGCTATTTTTATAGTTGAAAAATAAACAAAATCCTAAAACAATATAAAGTTTACAAGGTAAAAGAAATTAGAACTTACCAACTTTGTCCTGATGTGACAAGAAAGAGGTGCACATGTCACTGTATTAGGTGGACAGTTACTGAGGAACAGGTTGCAGCATTTGCTTGAGAAATTAGTATATGTAGGACTAACCTTATCCATCCACCTAGGTCGGTGGATTATTCTCAGCACAATGTAGCATAACAAAAGTGTCTTCCAGATGATGCCTGCTTAAGCATCAGGGACATCTTGAACTCTTCTGCATTCTTGGATCAGTTATTTTTCCTTCAATCCTTACTTGCTTTTTGATCCTGACTTCTGCAATTTCATTGTTAATGTTGCTGCCACATTCATTGAAACAACCTTGGGAGTAATGGTATGCTGACTTGATTTTTTACAATTAAGTTGAATGGGATTATGTTAAAATGTCTTTGTCAGGATGGATTTGTATAGCATTTACTTCACTGAAGAAAAAGCAAACTTTCTGGTTGGAAATAAACCTGGTGTTTGCTACATGGTTTGGATGACAGCTTCGATAAGGCCTCCACAGCAAGGCCTTTGAACAGGGATTATAGGATGGCAAAACATCTGGAGGGCACTTGAACATTATAACTTATATTATTTAAAATAAGCATTTTTGTGAATGTTAGCAAGCAAGAAGAATCTAAGAGTTAGTTTCTTTTCAGAGAAGAAAGAAAAAAAGAAATAGTGATAGTTGCCCTATCAACACTGGGGTAGGTATAGGAGATGAGAAGAATGCTTTGGAAGTGAATATCTCAAGATGATGCAGAGATACAAGAATGAGAGACTTTGGCTGCTTGGGCAGTGGTCTCCATGAAAGATTAAGCAGGATAAACCATAATTTGCTTCTAGAAATAGTGTTTCACTTAGGTGAAACAGTTAAAAAGACATGATTCTTTTTCATGTTATTGAGAATTCAAATGTCCTTTGTCTCTCCATATGTAATTGGTTGTGCACATTGTACCTGAGGAGTATCCCAAAACATGGGTGAAATAAATCATTAATTTCATTCAGATCATTATTTTATTATGGTTTTACCTGTATCTTCCATAAGAATTGGCAGAATGGAACATTCTGGACTGGAATGCATACTTCTGCAACTATGTGATGTAGTTAAAATAAAAGAATAAAACTGCATATAAAATACATATTTAGAGGCATATTTAAATTCAACTATTTGTGTACCCCCCCTTTTTTTAAACTGGATACTTGTGCATGAAAAATATGCAAGCTTTATATGGACTGGAAACATATTAAAAGAGAGGAAAGTAAATGTATATTACTTTCTTCCGCTTGAATATGCCCAGTGCTATAAGACTAGAAATCACATTGAAATTAAAAAGAGTAGAGATATTGATATGAAAGTGGATGGTACATTATAAAATAGGAGAATTGTGTTGTTGTAGTGGAACTAACTGATCTTCCCAAAGTTTGTGTGAATTTACAACTATTCCAAATTAAATTTATTATTTTGCAGAAAGACAAACATTCCTTCATATCATACAGATTCTGTATCTAAAAATACTCACTGGGCATAGGAGCAACTTAAATAACTCGCAGACATTCAAACACTTCTGATGGAAACTAGTCCCAGACTGGCAATTTCATTTTGCATAGGGACATAAGTACAGTGTTAGTATTAATCACTTTAAATCACCTTAGTATAATCAGTATTTTTACTGATTCCAAATTACATGAAGAGAAAGCTGAAATCTTGCACATGCTTCAGAAAGATATTGATTGGAGAAGATAAAGACAATTCAGACGACCAAGCCATGTTCTTTCCCTAAAGGGAAATCATCAGAGGTGCTGAGATATCTGATCTCTTGTTAACTTACCCTCAGCATATTGTGGAAAAACAATCTATATTTTTTTTCTGAGACCCTCTTCTCCTGTCTCTGGTTTATATATGCTTAGCAGTCAAGTGGTTAAATAAGTTTTATTCCACACATTTTCCCTCCTCTTTTATTCACTGTTGCAGTCATGTGCCCCAGAATCATAATGCCTGCTTATAATGTCCTGAGAAAAAAAGGTCACAATGCTTTTCCTTGTACTTTTCAGAAACAGACTGATAAAGCAGGTTTCAAAGCAAGACACACGGCAAAGGGACAAAGGTTTACTAATGAGCTTGAAATTCACAAAACAGAGAAGCAAATATGGCTTTAATACATGATGTGACCCCGTTATAAGACTTGAAATTACTCTTCAAAAATCATTCTGGCTCAAGTTCATAGCACAGTGTATTGTGGGATACCACTGACTGACTTTGAGTAGTGGGTTGGTATTGCAGGAATTTTTTAATTTCCTGTAAGTAATAACAATTGTCTTTCCAATAAGGCCTTCAAAAGGATCTTGCTACAATCCTTCTGAATAGTGTGTAGGCCAGTTCAGATTCACACATACACAGATGTAAATCTAAATAAAGTAAAACATGAAATATGTACAGTAATTATGTATATATTAAATCAAAATGTGAATGTCTGTAAAACATCACTTTAAAACATACTTTTCAAAGAGTGAACTAGAATGAAAAAGTGGTTGCATTCTCCAAAACAGAAATAATTTTGTACAATAAATGTTGTTCAGTTGTGCAATTGTGTCCAACTCTGCCTCCTGGAGTCTTCCTAAGCCCACGCCCATCATACTGACTGTGCTATCTATCCATCTCATCCTCTGCCGTCCCCTTCTCCTGTTCCCTTCAATCCTTCCCAGCCTCACTGTCTTTTCTAATGATTCCTCCCTGCGCATTATTGGCCAAAGTACTTGAGCTTCAGCTTCAATATCTGTCCCTCCAAGGAGCAATCAGGGTTGATTTGCTGTAGGATTGA
>JANHZU010004450.1:441967-452712 GCA_032468055.1 Acrochordus granulatus
GGAATTTTCATTTTTTAAAAATTACTTGCTCAAGGTCACGGTCTCGCAGTGCTGCCACTTGCTCATGTCTGCCAATACGCACTTCAAAAATTCCTGTTTTTTTGAGTCACCCTATGTTAGGTTCTTAGAGCTTAAAAGAAGTCTCTGGATGTCACTGATTAAACCAGTAGTTGGTTTTGGCTATATTTCAGTCAAGTGTTTTTACCTGATGATTGATGCAACTCTTTTACTGTTGATATCTCTGGCCTATTTTTAGGCCTTAAACAGATTCCCACTGCTTCTCTTTCATCGCTCAGTCAGTCAGATGTTT
The DNA here is from genome assembly GCA_032468055.1 of Acrochordus granulatus. NCBI lineage: Eukaryota > Metazoa > Chordata > Lepidosauria > Squamata > Acrochordidae > Acrochordus > Acrochordus granulatus. The sequence continues at coordinate 442,278 of JANHZU010004450.1, forward strand.
CGACTGGATTTGGCATTTCCGTCCACCTATCAAGTCCTTCCCAAAAACCTGGGATAGGAAGATGCTGTTTTTGATGTTAAAAGTATCATGGCAGGATGTAAACTGTTCTGAGTAACACTGCCTTTTGCAATTGATTGATGGTGAATTGTCAATGTCAATAGTATTCAAGTGGTGCTCCAGTTGTTTTGGGATTGCCCCTATTACTATTGGTATCACCTTTGCTTTCTTTTGCACAATCGTTCTATTTCTATTTGCAGGTCTTTGTATTTTGTGATTGTCTCCAGTTCTTTCTCTTCTATTCTGCTGTCTCCAGATATTGCCATGTCCACTATCCAGACTTTTTTGTCTTTCTTATCAACGGTTGTTAACTCTTTATTGTTATGCTTCAGGTGCCTGTCTGTTTGAATTCTGAAGTTCTACACCAATTTAGCTTCTTCATTTTCTGTTACTTTCTCTATTTTATGATCCCACCAATTCTCACTTGCAGACTAATGCATCTTCCAGTGCACTACTGTTGCTACTTTATCATGCCATTGTTTGTAGTCAGTCTGTGTGATCTTCTTACAGCAGCTAACTAGGTGGTCCATTGTTTCTTCAGCTTCTTTGTAGAGGCAACATTTACTGTCGTTATCTTCTCAATTTTAGCCTTGTATGCTTTGTTCTTAACACTTAGTATTGTGTGCAGCCAGAATTAGTCCTTCTGTCTCTTTCTTCAATTTTCTTGCTCAGAGACATTGCCAGGTCTTATTATGCTTTCCTTTCCTTCTATTTTTGTAATTAATGGCCATGTAATGGTTTGCCTTGCCATGTCTTTTCTATTCTTCATTTGGGCTTTCTTGTATGTCAATTTAGTCTCTCCAGTACTCAGTAAGCTTTCCTGGTATATCAGTTTTAGTATATTTTCACTGTGCTTCAGGTATTCTTCAAATGCCCTTTTTTTCCTCTTCAACGGTTTGGTGTACTTACGACATTCCATGCCCACCTATTTTCCTTGGTAGAAAGAGTCTGTCATCATCATTGCATAAATGAAGAGCATGATTTATTGTCATTATTTTTCTGGTCTTCCTATCGAATGCCTTTAAATCTGTGTGAGTCCAGTCCATTATTCCAACTGTATCTAATGACTGGAATTGCCCTGGTGTTAATTGCCTTCATGGTATTTCCTCCACTGAGTTTTGACTTTAAGATCTTCTTCACTCTCACTTCTGACCTTCTTCTTGACTTCAGTGTGTTTGATGTTGTCAGCTTGAAAGATGCCCAGGTATTTGTAGTAATTGTCTTCATCCAGACTCTTGATATTATTTCCATAGGTCATCTTGATTCTTTCGGTTTTCACCATTTTTTCTCTTTTGATGGTGAGGGTGGTATATTTGTCCAGTCCAAAGTCTATTGCAATGCCTGACTCTATTTTCGGACACTGTTAAGCAGCTGTTCTATTTCAGATGGTGTTTTCCATACAACTTCAGATCATCCATATAAAGGAGATGGGACAGCTTGGCAGATGTTTTTGATGTTTGACAGCCACGGCCTGACTTGTTCAGTATAGTTGACAGAGGAATCAGTGCAATGACAAATACCAGTGGTGATAGTGAGTCTCCTTGAAAGATTCCTCTCAATATTAACCTCTCCCAGTCTATCACCATTGACCAGCAATCATGTCTTCCATTGTGCTGTTGATCTTTGCACAAATCTTCTGATGTTTCTACTAACTCCAGTTATTTTTAGGCACTTAATTATCTAATCATGTGGCAGGGAGTTTAATGTCTTTTTGTAATCAAATCCATGCTACATTCAAGCTGGTCATCATTCTCTTTTGGTTTTCCAGAATCATCTTGTCAATTAGGAGTTAACCTTTTGTTCCTCTGCTATTTGGGCAGTTTCCTTTCTGCTTAGGTGGAAAGAGATTGTTTTCAATTAGATGCTGTTGGACTGCATCAGCTACTACACCAATTAGCAATTTGAAAATTGTTGGTAAGCAAGTAATTGGCTGTAGTTGCCTGATGTTGCCCCTTTTGCTGGATCTTTCACTATCAGGTAAGTTTTGACAGATGTGATTCACTCTTCAATTTCACCTCCTTGCAGTATCTTGTTAAACTGGTTGACAATGAGTGGATATAGACCAGTCAGATGTTTCAACTAAAAGCCATGATGTTGACCAATTTTTGATCTTCTTTGCTCTTTTCTTCACCATTTCTGCTGTTATTATTAGTTCTTTCATTTCAGCTTCTTTTTAGTTGTTGTCTATCTCTTTTAGCCAAGTTGCATTCTTATTGTATTTTTTTGTGGTTATCCATAGCTGTGCCCAGAACTACATTGTTTATTCTTTGTCAGGTATTGACTGCTTCAGTGCATTCTCTCCATTGATGGATTGGCAAGAACGCTTCTGATTTGACTGAAATTGGAGATTCTGCCTATACTGCACAATTCAAGCTTCTTAAGAAGTCTCAGAGCAATTTAGCTTTTTCATTTTCTATTACTTTCCCTATTTTATGGTCCCACCAATTCTTACTTGCTATTTTGGTAGAAACTTCTTGTGCTTTTTAAACTGGTATTCTGAAATCCATCAAGTCAAGATACATGAAAAGAGCAAGCAAGAATATTGCATTTATAATGGGAATTGTTTTCAATAGCTAACAGACATTACACACTGAAACACAAACACAGATCCACTCCTTGTTTTCTGATTTACTAAGATTCTATCTTAATAAATAATAAAGTTTACTGATTTATTTATCTATCTTAACTTCTTCATTCTTCTACCTTTGACGTCACTTTCACAGCACTTCTGAGGTGAACAAGACCACATTTTTTGCCTGTTTTGGGAACAGAAGTTAAGGAGCAAAATGGGCATATCAAGACACAGGTATCAGATCTAAGCTGCAGAAAGTGAGACAATTACTAAAAGGCAGCAAGGAAATATAAAAAATGTTAATTCTTTGCTGTCAAGGAAAGCAAATTAACTCTTTATATATCAGTTGTTTGGTTTCTTTCCAAATAAGTAACAAACATACATTTTGTGATGTCTAGGAATCAAACTACACAAAACTCACTAGCAAGTGTACAAATAGATATATTGGTGGAAATGCCAGGGTTGGAGTGGTGACAAAATCTCACTATACTGCTTGCAGTCTACAATTGTTAGGATAATTTGTTTACTAAAGAAGCCAAAGACCACCAACTCTCTGTGAAATTTACTGCAAGCAATCTCTCTCTCTCTCTAGATCTGCAGTGGTGTCTTTTTTGTTTTTTATTTTCTAGCCTTTTGTTTTCAATCTTAAAAAAATATTGTGGAACAATCTGTGTTCTAAGTTAAAATAACCAAAATAAAATAAAATTGTTTATTGTTACAAGATATATTTTTGTCCCCCCTTGTCTGTTTTGAATGTTAACACTATTCAAATCAAATGTTTTAAAAGACAGATATAATTGCCAGATATTTTGCCTCTTTTAAGACAACATAAAAATATGTGGCCACTGTAGCATGTTCGATTTAGAATGTAATATTGCATATTTGATCATGACAGCACCAATATTAGCAATGGAAGAAAACTTTGGACAAAGCTTGCATGTCTTGATCAGTTTGAGGAGCCTGAAGCATTTCTGATGGTTTGTGTTGTCAGTTTTAAAAAAAAAATCTGAAGGCTTTGTCTCTACATAGCTGCAGAACCTACAGAGGTACTTACTTTCAGAATTCTTAAAATAAGGGTTAAAATATATGGGCTTAAAAAGGTAAAGGTTTCCTCTGCCAGTTGCATCCAACTCTAGAAGGCAGTGCTCTGAGGAGCCAGCATTTGTCCAATGATACATGGTCATGTGACCGGCATAACTATATGCCAAGGCGCATGGAACACTGTTAGCTTTCCCACCAAAGGCGGTACCTATTTATTTACTTGCATGCTTTTGAACTTCTAGGTTGGCAACAGCTGGAGCAAGTAATGAGAGCTCATCCCAGTACACAGCGGCACTTAAATCTTGTACTGCCAAACTGCTGAACTTCTGGATGACAAGCCCAGCCTCTTAATCTCTCAGCCACTGTGCCCCCTTATTGCTTGAGACGTGTTAAATATGGTGCAAAATCAAGAGATGGAGGTGCAAGTTATTTGTTGTTCCAAGCAGTAAAGATGAAGATTAGATCTGAAGCAAGTTCCAACTTGAAATCATGAATAGAGATGAAGAACAGTGATAGGAGAATCTTACTGGCTTTGGCTGTTTTCTTCAGTTGAACTTGAGAAAGAAGTTACATGCAATGTAAACAAAAGCTATGCCTGAAGCTTTTACTGAAAATACAACTGAAAGCTGTGCCCAGAATCAAGATGGGAATTATTTGTTGGAAATATTTTCCTCACCCCCAAAAAGTCTGTTTTTCTGAACTTTAGTATCATTGCTCATGCCACAGGAATGATCTGGCAAGCATGGATTTTCCAAGTATGAGAAAAGGCATTGAAATTCAGGAGGAAAAGCAAAAATGGATCAAAAGGTTGAACTAAAGTTGGTAAGGGTTATAGAGAAAACAAACAAGTCAAAAGAAAAGAGGAAGAAGTGAGAAATAATGGTCTATTAGATAGAATGATTTTGACAATTGAGGAGGATGACAGCAACAAAGAATTATAATTGTGCTTCCCATCGAAGGAAAGTTCTGAAAGCTTTCATCAGTGATGTAATAATCCTTCTCTGTGATATCTTCATGTGTTTCCTTCTTGGTCTGGAATTGAATGGAGGTCATGAAAGGATGCAGCAAGAATGTGAAAATCAACAAAAATTTCTCCTACTTTTTTGATCATGGAAGATGTTCTGCTATCTCAATATCAAAGGGTCTTTTATCATTTAAGGACACAAAAATAAAATCTATTGTTTTCTGAATTTATACTGCCCGTTGATTGTTCTGCGGTGTTTTTGATAATTCTATTTTTCCAGTTCTACCCAGATATGTTAGAGATTGAGTCTAGCACATTTGCATGCAGAGCAGGTGTACAACATACAGTTGTGATGTAGCCCTTTGTAAGGTTTGAGCCTTCCTGCTGTGAGGAAGATGAGGAGCCAAGGACATTCTATGTAGCTTCATTTCCAGTAAATTAAATTTAAGTAAGCACAGGGAGTATCTATGTTGACTTCCAATTTCCTTTTGAAGTGTAATTCAAGTTGATAATATGTACAATTATATATGCTTTGGAACCTTCCATATTTTCTGTTTCACATTGACTTTTCATGGTTATTAAGCTTATAAAGAGAGTTCTCTCCAAAGAAACCCAGGGTTATATCTTGATTTTCCTCTGGGAAGTCAAGATAGCATGGATAATACTCTTTCCTTCATTTTCATTCCTAGAACAATAGCATAGCTTGGTTAACAAGATACTAACTGAGCCAAGAATAAAGAATATGGAAAATAACCTTGACAAAGATAACCTAGATACGCTACTAAAGCAACAAAAGGAAAAACATGAATTAAGTCCAAAAATAACAAGAAGGCATTGACAAAAGACTTAAGCAGGCACCTTCTTAATTCACATTAATGTAATGGAGCAAAGGGAGTAAAGCACAGTCACACTTAAAAATTCTGTTACTATAGCCAATATTAATAGTTTTAGCTCTTGTGTTGAGCTGATTTCTTGGCTTGGACTACTGAGTGAGGCTGACACCCAGTGAACTCCTATAACTGAAGTTGAACTTGAACCCAGTTTCCCACATTCTATTTTAACACCTAAACCATACTGACTCTCTGCCTAGTAAATCTGTCTATAATATTTCCACTATTTCTAATTAAAACAAGGAAACAGAGACAAGATTTTTTCACCTGCACCTTTTTAATGACCCTCTGACCTATCTTGGGCTTACCAAAACATTTTTGTTGAGCATTTTAACTTAATGTAGATTTAAAGCATGTTTTTCAGCCCAAGTCATTTTCAGCACTTGTTTTTCCTTAAAAAATGAAAATAAGAGAGATAATACTTTAGATATCCTTACACAGTTTTATGAAGCGTGCACAACTTTCTGCAGATGTTTGGAAGAAGGATGTCAAAACATGAAGTGACCACGTTTTATCCATAACATTCAGAATGCAATCATATGCATGTTTACTTGGAAGTGTGACCCATCATATTTAATGATGCTCACTTGTAGCTAAGCAAATATTCAGTTCACGAAAGCAGTTCCTAACCACAAACATCATTAAAAAGAAGGTAGATCACCTTGCATTTTAGAAGGTTAGAGGATGCTTAAGCCTAGAGAGGGACTTGATGCTTTTTTTAAAAAAATGATATTAATCTCACAGAAATATAAAAGTTCTTTCTTATGATTGTATACATTGCTTTTGTCAACTTTTGATTTATTGGAATTTATTTTAAACTTTACTGTCTTTGCTCACGATACTACAGTAATATTTTCCTAGGCTTTTCTTCATTTTGTTACATTTATCCAGCTAGCCAGATTCACACTCCCACAGTAACCATATGGAGAAAAAGCCACAAAAGCTGTTAAGTACATTTAATTGCTGTTTTGATGAGCTCATATTTTAATTATGTTTATTGATTCTGCATGTGTTGAAATAGTCTTAGCATTTCAAGGAAAAAATGAAATCAATATGCTTTAATTATGGGACAGCTTTATGATTTTTCCCTCATGTAATTAAAACTTTCATATAACGTTTTAAAGTACTTTTAAATTAATCCTTTGGTTTGGGTTCCTAGATACTCATACTGTGCTTTAAGCAAATTTTAATTTTTATTCAGACTGAGTGAAAAATTAAACTTAGTGCTAAGGTGTGTCTGAAAGTACAGACTTGCTCTCTCCTACTCTGCCCCATTAAAAGATTGAAGATAGCAAATATAAAATATTTACTTACACAATCATAATTGTGGTGAAAGATAAGAGTGGTTTAAGCTTTACTGCACATGCTCATCTGCCAAAACTGGCTAGCATTTTGACTCCAGCATCAATCTGTTGAAGGGTAACAGGTCTTCCTAAAAGATGTCACCATCCTATTTAATTCAGTTCCAGGCATCTGGTATACTGCAGCAAGATAGCATTCTTAGCTTCAAGGAAACACATAAAGCCAAAGGTTTCCAAACATTTAAACAATGTATCTTGGTTCTTAAAAAACTTAACTGTTTCCTGGGAGTGAAACTCCAGTTGTTCTGGTATCACACCAAGCTCCTTCAGGTAAATGGCAGTGGGGCAGCAAAGCAGCATGGCTAACTAGTCTGTTGAAACATATGGAGAGACAGCATCCTCAACTCAACTGACATCACCAAAGCCACATGCTGTCAAGGTGCTGAGTAGCTGTTGAAGCACCATAAGAGCACTGAAATGAATTGGTAAGTGGTGTGAAAATCAATTCTATCAACACAGATTCCTGCTGGCTGAAATAGTTGAGTCACTAGCTGGCACTATGCTCTATAGCTAGCTCGAACAAAAGCCAAGTGATCTCTGTAGTGCTTATGTTCCCCTTTATATATCAGTTCTTATTATGGACAGATTTGCCTATAACTGTGGGGACTACTTTGTTTATCATTTCACTCCAAAGACTATTGTTTAGAAAGCTTACCAACTGTAAATGACAACACCAATAAAGTAAGATTACATGCAGTCACATACATTTTCGGGAGAAACACACACCTTTCTGTTCTCTGTGGGATAAAAGATCTGGGAAGTGAGGGGGAAATCACATTTTTTCTTGCAGCTGCTATTTCTTTGGTGCTTTTTCCTAAAGGACTAATAGGATCCCATCATCTTCCAATATAGCCTGATATTATACCAACGACATCAACTGCAGTAAATGAAATTAATTGTTTTGCTCATTCTGAAAGGATGGTATGAACAATATCTGGGGCTAGTATTGATTCATATATTCCTTACTATATATTCTTGCCACTAGGAATAGAGACTATATTAGTATTGATTTCCTACCTTCAGATAAATATTGAGAATAATAATAGGCAAAAATCCTTATAGGGACCTAAGCAAACTCATGTGAGATTGAGACATTTTAATCAAGATGAAAGCTAGAATGGTTAACTCAGCAGTACTGTACACCCTGTTACAGAATAAGGATGGAGTCTGGGAAAAAGTGAGAAAAAGATTTCTTGGAGTTGTGCTGTTCGAGAAAGCTGCTTGCATTCTTTAGATAGCCAAGAAAACAACCTGTACTATATTAGGGTAAATCTAGTTGGATGCTCATGAAACAAAAACTCATGCTTTGGACCCACCATGAGGAGCAATGTGTCTCTGCAAAAAACTTTAATATTGCACAAGGTGGACAGAAGAAGATGGCAGTGGCACATGGGGTACATAGAAAGAGTACTGAAAGCCACAGAAAGGCACCTGCAAGAACTGCACAACAGGATGGCTTGGAGAGATTTTATCTCTAGGGTCACTAGGAATCAGTAATGATAGATAATATTGACAGAACACAACAATAACATAATAAATATTGAGGATTAAAATAATGAAATCTAATACCAGTATCAGCTTTTATTTAATGGCATTTAGCCTCCCATATGAATTCAAAGTAGTTTCTGATTGCCTTTTTCAAGGGAGTTTTTCCAGCTTGCCTGTCTGGCCTTGAGACTTCTTGGTAATCTCCCACCTAAGTACTAACCAGCTACTCTTTAGCAAAAATATGTCCCTTACAAAGATTTATGATAGCTCTTGCATATTTCTTCCATAACTAAATAACATTATCCATTAATTCCCAGTCCCTTACTACATGGACACAGACAAGCATAATTTCATTTAGAAATCACATTATGCAAAAAACAACATTTATTTGATAAAGATACATATCAAAAGAAGAGTTTAAGCAGCACTTATCAGCAGTAATTGTAAACAAAAAAATAATAATGATTTCCAAATAATGTAGAGAAATTAGTGGTATTAACTAAATAGAAGATGGATTTAGAATCATCTGACACTGGATTTAGAATTATCCTATGGGAGAAGGGCAGAGCCAGGAGTTAGGAGGGGGATAAGCCTGGAGTCACTACTCACGTACAAACACCAAATATCCAACACATTGTGCAGACCATTAGCCTTATCTGGGGAGTGCAGGTGCTTGGCGCACAATTGGAGAAATTCTTGTGACCTTGTAGCTTCAATAAACCTATTGACTAGAACTGCATTGACTAAGCCTGATCCTTTGTCTTTTGCATAGACTGTATTCAGTGAGCCTTTGTAGCCTCAAATTCAAATTCTTAGAATTAGCTGCGTGTCGTTCATGCCATGATCTTAATCCTGTGTTAATAAACAAAAGCAATAAGAAATAAGTTCAGTGGGACTTATTTCCAGATAAACATGTACACAACAGTAGGCATAATTCTTTGCCAAGATTTTTTTCCTGTATAGTTTGTGGTTTATATTAAGCACCACTTGTGAAATGTAAGAATGTGTTATTTTTTTCCTTTAGGGATTCTCTAAGGAGACAGATGCAAGGGACTAAAGGGAAATCAATTAAACAAACATCAGAACTCTCAGAAATGAACTAGTTAAATATTTTGCATTTTCAGCTAAACTTCTGTCAAGAAAGAGAAATCTCTTAACATTACCTGGTGGTCACTCTTCTCCTTTCCTGCCTCCCCCACTTCCCAATTTAATCTCCAGGTAAACCACTTTGGGGAAAGGGAAATAAGAGCGTTCATGATGATAGGAGGAAATCAGAGAGGTTACAATGTTTCTCTGAGCTGTAGATTAATCTAAATTAAATAGAGTGGTCTGGTAAGGGGTCTCAGTCTTCAGGGCAACCTGATAGCTAGTCTAGAATCACAGTCTATTTATGTACTAAATTGGTGGCAATGAAAATAATACTCCTTAGACACAAAAGTACACTTGTTTTCAGATTAATGCAATGTGAATGTGAGCTTTTCAGCCCTTCTCTGAATAAGTCAATGTGTACATGTTCACCTGGGCAAGTAGCTGATTTTGAGTCTCATTACTTGAGAAAATATTTCCTATAAGGCTTGCTGTTTAGAAGAAGTGGGAAGCAAGAGAGAAGCTTTCTGGGACACACAAAAGTGAATAACAGTTAAAAAATGAAATGGAGTATGGACTTCATTTTCAGCCAATTCACACAATTATAATTAGGGAGTGTTGAATCTGAGCTCTTAATCTAGGAGGAGGAAATTTGGGGGGAAATCTGCTCTATATATTTTCCTAGGACAATCTCCTATAAATAGCATACAAATAACAGCCAATGCATAAGGAAGATACCCAAGCTGGGGAGGGTTGACCTGGAATACACTGGCCCATTTTTTATTAACTCTGAAGAAAAATATTCACTGGTGATACATTGGTTGTTTCTTCTTGTAAAAACTGGCAGAAAATGGATTCATAAAATGATCGTATGATTTTGATTTAAGAACTGCTGCAATGATTTTCGTGATTTTTAAGAGGCACCAGGAACACAATAACCTGTTTCCCTAGAGCTGGTCCAAGAAAATTTTCCCTC